>VURO01004518.1:5415-23653 GCA_015108175.1 Pelvicachromis taeniatus | reverse complement strand
ATATATATATATATATATATATTATTTATATATATATATATATGTATTTTACATATATATATATATATATATATATATGTAAAAGACAAGATACAAGGTAATTATTTCATCTATAGAAAATGTCAGTCTTAATACTGCTGCAGTCTAATTGCCTGCATGTATCTAAGCTTTTCGAACTTTTTGCAGTAACAAAAATTAAAAGTCATCCTGGGATTTGTCTCTTTAATAAATGCTTCTAGTGTGAATGAATGAATTTAATCTAATGTATTACTGCAAAGCAACGGAAATGCATGCTGTAAATTCTGTTACTACAACCTACCTACATATAAAGTGAAAGGGAATACCTAATGCAAAGTGGAACTCTTTGACAACTTTGTTTGAATGAGGACTCCAAATTTAAATGAACAGAACTGACTCTAATGTGGTTCCTATAATCCCAATGATATGCCCCAGTCTCTCTAATAAGATGCTTTAACCACTAGGGTCAAACAAAGCACTGAGATCTGCAGTAGCATGACAAGTATAAAGATGAATCCATTGGCTGAGGCAATGACAAGACTGATTATGACTTTCACCAGTGCTGTTTCTGTGCTATTATGTACTCTAAATCCTCACTGAAGCCCTTCAAACAAACCATTTCTGTGCATAAATTCACTAAATTGATTTGCAAGGCCTTCAATAATTGTCTGCAAAGTCTCAAGGGCCCACTTCTATTCTAAGCACATGTGACTACAATCAGATAAAGAGAAAGAAAACTAAGAAGAAGATGCAGGTTAACGGTAAACAAGTTATTTCTGCATCTGAGAAGCAAGTATTGAGCCTTTAAAATGAGTTACAACCAATTTTAGGTCTTGGGTTGATTTTTAAGAATGCTGCCACTCCTCCTCATTGGCCTTTGCTTTGAGAATTAACAACTTCATTCATTTAGACAATTCATTTAGACTTGCACATTCTTTTTGCAGCTCAAAAGTTATTAGGTTTAACTGAAACCCTCATGGGTAACATAGTAGTGCAGTTGTCGCACTGTCACTTCACAACAAGGCTTTGGGTTTGAACCGCCTGGTGAGCCTTTTGCTGTTGAGTCTGCACATTTTCCATGCGCCTGGGTGTTGCCTCCCACACTGTGAAGTCATGTGTATAAGGTTAACTGGTGAGTCTAAATTGGCTGCGAGTGTGGGTGTCAGCCCTAAATGGACTGGCAACTACTGTGTATCCTGCTGCAGCATGAGAAATGGGTGAATCTTCTGTCTTCTAATTAAATCAGGCCCTTCCCTGAATGTTTTAAAATTACCTATGTAAAATTCTGCGCATAAACCACCATGACAGTCAGGCATTGATGAGTCACATGCAACTGTCATCACTAGTTGGATTAGAGTCTTTTAATGTTGTGGTAAAGTTAGAAATTGACTGATCATTTAACATTTTGTTAATGTCTATAACAATTTTACTGCACTTACATGTATCTTTTTTTCTGTGGTTTTCTAATAAGATGTCTGATCTGACTCATAAAGCTGGAATCTCTAACTCAAGCAAGTTGGTAAGTTGGAAAACGCTTTGATTTCATAAACTAATAGGTCATGTGTTTAAGGATATGGATCCTTTACACTCTTCCCCAACTAGCCTAACTTCCAATCTCTAGTAGAGAGATGAATAACACAGGCTAGGCTAGGTTCACCTTCACCAGGTATCAAGACTTAACTAGCTACCACACACAGCAGGCTGCTTTTTTTAGGTTCTGTAGTAATCTATTTAATTCACTAAGGCTCATCAACAAAAAGAAAACAAATAAAAATCTAGATACCAAGCAAGACCCTGAAGGGAAAGCAGAAGAAACACTAGAAGTCAAATCCAAAGTCACAGTAACAAACCTGAGGAAGAACATTCATTTTTACCTCAAATTAATAGGTATCCTGTCAATTGTCAGCTGAAACCTATGAAGCTGTACAGTATGTATTTCATTAATTCAAAGACAACTGACTCTGGAGCATATGCTTATGTCACAAATCTAACCTAATGCTTTAAATACTATTACCATTATTGCTGATTAATTGGAGTAGACTTGAGAAAAGGTTTTAATGGATCTACCAGGTACCAAATATCCTCTAGTGCCACCATATTCCAGAACTGGAGCCCGAAAGTATCAAAAAGCACAAAGCAAATCTTAAATTAATATAATTCTTTTCCCATCACAAGGTGCAAAATGCTTGGACACATGGCCAAAATAAAGAACACTGCCATATGGCCACTAAAAGAGAAATTAATAGTTAATGCAAAGTATTGGACTAAGATATACATAATGAGACTTTTAGAGGTTTTACAGACAAATGAAATTAGCACTGACTGAGTACCTCACTTTTTCTACATGACAGAAAATACACGCTATCCATGAACCTCCTTCCATCATGTGTAGACCACTGAATTTTAATCTACCATGCTCTACTGTGCTTTATTTTTTACACTGACATACTATAGCCTTACTTTTTAGAACTGTATTTACAAAGTTAGTGTTTTAGAAAGCTCTCATTCCATACCAAGTAGCTCCTTTAAACTACTGTTTTTGCCTGTTAACCATTGAAAATACAAGAGTGAGCTGATTCAGCTCCACAGGCAGCCGGCGAAAGACAGTCGAGTAACCACTTTCAGCGGTAACAGTTCAAGTATGAGTCACTGAGAGTGAAGTGGTTGGTGAATAGAGATTTAACTAGTCTGGTAGGCTGCTGCAACAGTTAACAGTCATACTAAAACAACTCTTCACGTTTCAACTTCAAGACTAAGGGGAGTCAGTGGCAGCCAAGCAAAGTGAAACCCATATATCAGCATTTAATGACTCGGATGAAAACATTAGCCAAAAATACAGGTTTATTATACTTGTTTAAATACTACCAAGGAAACTAAATTTAGTATTCATCACGCAATTGCTTTATGTCGTCAAGCACTTTGTCTTGACCTCTTTCCTGACCTTTCCATCTTCTGCATACAACTATATTCACTCTACTCTGTACTTTATATTCACAATGTGTATTTCCCATATCTTCTCTCTTATTACCCCTCTTTCTACTCTATCATACCAACCAGCAGCTACTCGGAGACAGCAAAAACAACCCTATATGAGAAGTTTTGTGTTTGTGTGTGTGTGTGCATGAATGTGTGTGTATGTGTTGACCAGATTCCAGCTGGCCTGTGGTGAAGCAAGCTGTCCCAATAAAGTGATCCCATGCCCACCTCCAACAATAATTTTTTTTTAAAACAGCAAGCGCACAGAGGCGCAAAATAATATCATCATATTGTGGGATAAATTATTAGCATGACAAAAGAAGTCAGATCTCTAAGCTCCTAACAACAAAACAAGAACCAAAACAAACTGAATCCATTTTCTTTGAGGTCTGATTAACAAAGACATCTTTGCTTTTATTTTAGTAACATACCAGACTACAGACTACAGTTGACACATGGTGAGATAATAACAGGGTTTTTAAAAAACTGATAGAATTGCTATCAGTGGAAAAAGGACTGTTTTCTTCAGGGAGTCTAAGTCTAAGATTTCCAAATGACTTATTAAAAAAAATGTGCCAGCAAAATTCTCCCACCGAGTCCATTTCAAATAAGGTAAAAGGTACATAGAAAACTAATAAAAATCAATGAGCATCAATGAAAAGGTTCTAATGAGCAAAATCAAGAGTAATTAACTGTTAATGGATTTGCCAGCGATTAAACCCTCACAGATAAGCTTTCCTGCCTGCAGGGAAATCTATTCTCTAGATTTACCCCCATCCTCAGCAATAGGAGCAGTGGGCAGCTATTGTGTGGTACCCAAGCTGTAAGCCAAGAGAACGGTGATAGGATAATATCCAAAGCATGTTTTGTTTTGCTTTTTTCATGCAGCAGAAATTATACACGGAAAGGTTCAAACCCACCCACTTTAAAGGCATCAGTGCCATCCACTTATCAACTGTGTTGCAGAAATAGAATACTCACAGATGACTGCTTGAGATTCCTGATATCTATTCAGAGTTTATTTAGCTTTAAATCTCATCTTCCTTACCGGTACAGTTGTCAGACGAGGAAGTGCCACAATAATATGAATCATTATCCATTACCCATATTAAATTGAGTCTATTCATTTTCTTTTTTAATAGTGTGATGAAGAGTAATTGGGAACACTGATAAGATCCTCGCAACATCAATACAGTTATCAAAGCACCTAATCCGATCAGAGTTAATCTTATCCTAAGTTTGATCAACTGACATCAGGCCAACTAATTCCAAGATCAATATTTCATTGAACTGCATTATTGGAAAACTTTGCTTTAAAACAATCCAGTTTTGTTATGCTTTATATGTTACCTGCTGCTTTCTCTGAACGTGGCTGTGTCAGTTGGTCTAGCCAATGCTCTGGTGGAAACTAAGATATCTCACTAACTACCGGGGTAATTGCCATTAAATTGGATGAAAATAACACTAGTGCCCAAAGGGCTAATAATGATTTTTGTGACTGCTTGACTTTCCCTTACTTCTACCATCTACTTACTGTCTTTGAGTACATTTTTTGATGGAGGACTTAAATGTCTTGTCCTCCTTAGCTTTCGGCACAGTACTCTACCATTAAATATTTATATCAGGCACACTGTTAACATTAAATCACATTAAGCATATATATGAGGGACTTAACTTAGAGAAGCCCCTTTCCACCACAACATCTACAACTGCAGAATCAGCTTTCAAAATAAAAATAAATAAATAAAACTGTGTTTAGGAAGGCTAATGTCAAAAGCCTATGACCCTTCAAGTCTTGAATTATTAGTTCAGTGTACATAACTTATTACATACTTAATATATACTGCATTTTAAACTCTTTAGCATTAGTAGCTCATTTGCTATTAAAATATTCAGCACATTTTTTAAATTTAAGAATCTTAACTACAGTTCATGTGATCAACTCAAAGATTTATTCATTTATTGTAGCAAAATTCATAAAGGTATCCTTGCTGCTTACATCATTATTTGAATAACTGTTTATCTCTTCTCTGTTTTATTACAAGTACATCTTAGTTAAGCAAGTGTTCTTTCACGCTAGTGGACCGCTGAGTGTTTCGGTGAGTCAAGATGAGTGCACAAGCATTCGCAGGTGTAATCTCTGAAATACTCAGTTGTCAGGTTTTAAAGGTGTATGTAAACAGCTTAACAGAATAAGCTTTGCCCTGAGAATGGCAAACAGCTGATTTACTCTGACGATCTCCGCTGGTGTAGGCTACACCTGACTGAGAGAGAAGAGAGAGTTGGAGAGAGAGAAATCATTAGTCAGACAGTGGAACTGTGAGGACTCCTGCTGAGTCTCCACAGCTACTCCCATACGCGAATATGTGTGTTTTAGGGAAGAACACAGCTGCATGTGTGAGATGAAACAGGCTTGCTAGAGTAGCTCCATCTTTCATTTGGCACAAAAACACACTCACCACACGGATTAAATAATACATTGGCTTTAGATGATGTATTCATGATATAGCCCCCCACCCCCCCCCTCCCTCACACACATGTTTCCACAGGGCTGCACACTGCCTGTGTGTGTAACATGTGTGACTGTAGTATTATGTTCCTTCAGGTACTATCATGTAAGTGTCACGCTTCTGGTTTCTATACAAGTTTTCAATGATATTCTTTCTATTCCATTATGTTCATTTTCATTGTGTCTCCTGTATTTCATTTTCTTACTTGTTTTTGCCTACATGTTAGTTTTCACGTGTTCTATTGTTCTCACTTCCTGTTGAATTCTTTTTGTGTGGTAGCTGTTATCACTGACAGTGTTTGTAGGATATTGCTAGCATGCCAACTTTGATAGCTGTAAATCACAAACACAACACTGTGTAAATTGTAAGACATCTCTCGCTTCCATTTCTTTACTTTCTGTCTTCTCTTGACTTTGTCTAACCCTATCTGTACATACAGTCTATCCCAACTATTCAGAGAGAGCATCAAGTTATATTAATTTCATCTCCAACAACAAGAAAATTAGTTATCGACAAACACTTTTTCGCTCGTTACAATGAAATTAATTCAGTCTAAAGACGCTCACGCTTTTACGCTACAGTGAGTTATCCTTCTTGACATCTACTGCAATATTGCCGACATGTCACCTTATTCTAAACTTGTTTTCCCTGCCACTATACCTACTGTGAGTGAAGTAAAAATATGCAAGCAAAGCTTTCTGAGCACTGATGACATACACTGTAAAAATGGAGGAAAGTAAACACATTTTGGTAATGTTTCTCATCAATGAATCTGCTGCCGAAAGTATTTCCTGCAAGTGATACTGCCGCGCTGTCCGCAAGCTCAAGAAATTGTAATGAAGCAAATGCTGCATTGCAGAGACAGCAAAAACAAAGGTAAGTGTACTGATGTGACTGATCATAATACCCTCACTCTTCAAAAGCAAAAATCTCTTTCATCTCTCACTGTATAACTGAAATATGGATTTCTAACATCAAGTCACGCTTTGTTAATGTATAAAACAATCAACCTGGATGGCTTTGTTGAATGTGAAACATATAAAACTATATATTTAAAACAATGTAATACATTTAATTAATTGAGACAAAGTTATTGAAAAATCCAATATTTTTAAAAGCAGTCATGTTCAAAAATTTACATACTGTAAGTGTAATGAAACATAAGTTATTAAGAGAAAACAGTAAAAAAAAATTAAAACAGATAGCAAACTCCCTTTTTTGTAGTTTTAAGTGTAATCTTTCTAATTGCCCAAGCAAATATTTTAAAATCCAGATCACAATGAAATTTCAAAATAAAGTAAATATAAAGATATGACCAAAATCTCATATCAGGAGTATAAGACATTAATTGTCCCGACAATGATATATATCACACAATTTTACATTTTCTGTAAATTCTGTGAATCTCGGGAAACTTGCGTGAAGTGTTTTCAGCTGGGCGTCATGTACCTGGAGTCGAGTCTTTTGAGCGATGCATGAAACTATACATTTTTAGACATAAGTTGTAACGGCCGCCATTTTCCTTGTATTTATTACATGGCGTGCTGCTGGGAAAAGCCTGTTCTAACGTTTGAGTCTAAGGTTTATTTTAGACTAAGATACATTTAGGCTCTTTTTTGCTTCTCCTCTGTAAACTCTCTCCAGACACTTTCACGTGATTCTTGCGTAGGTGGTAGAAAAGGTATGCCGTCGGTTTGCGGCATAATTTGCATAGTACAGTTTTCTGGTCCGTGTCAGATTCTTCATAACCAAACCATGTCCATGCTACAGAGGTGGCCCCTCGTTTAGGAATACGGTCCTCGATTTGTTTTGACTGGTCCTTCTGTTTGGAGCTACCTGGTTCTGCCTCACTGGCCATGCTGGTATTCTCTGTGCCTGCATCCAAATGGTGAGTGTGAACACCATTTATAGTTACTTCATGTTTTCATTTGAGGTAATTTCTTTGATTCATATTCTGAAATTTGACGTTTGAGAATAATGTATATCATTTTATTTTATTTTGAAAAGTTTGAACATGATCTTGAGTTTTATTGTGAAAGGTTTATGTGGAAAATAAACAAGCAGACTGCGGAGCTGGGTTTACCATCATTGTCGCTTGTCCGTCCACAGTGTAGGTTATTTTAAATATAAGAGAAAGAGAGAATATATATAGCCACTACAGTGACCATCAGTTTGCATGTAGTGACTGATGGAGAATGTGAAACACTAAAGATGGAGAGATGGATCATGAATCAGTTACGACTGATGAATCATTGGCTCTCCAAGAAACATGGTAACCTAAGAAATAAGCCACAACTCAGATGTGCATACCATGGGTGCACAGACACTGAATGAAAGTGGAAAGATAATATTGTGATCAAATACAGAACGTGGGATACTGCTGAACCCATTAATACAGAATCAATTAAACACTAAAAAAGCCAGCATGGTAAACAATCCAAAGCAACACATTTATAAGCATTTGAATGAGCTATTACATATAACTTTAACCAAAATATCAATTACGTCTTTTTCTTATACTAAAACAGAACTCAGAGTTTTTTTAATACAACCCCTAAGCCATTGTGCGTTGTTCTGTACCATGTCACAGCGGACTGAAAACACACACCTTTTTTTTCTGTGTCACAGTTACATGGTCATCGTTAACCAAATGCAAGATTTTAGTTGCCTGTGCCTTTATCCTTTTCCGCAAACTGAAATTCAACTTTAAGCGATGCTGTTTTGACCCAGCGGAAGATACTCACTGCATGTCACTAGATGTTCACTTTCAAGTGGTTGAACGCTAGGTTTCTTTTAGTCAAAGCTCTGGTGTCCCTTGGCAGGTTAAGAAAGAATTTAAAACACCTGCTAACTCACACTGCACCTTGACACACAAGCAATGACATTGACTGTCCTTAGAAGTCCTGTTTCAGCATTAGTTTCTGTCATTACCCGCGGGGGAATACAGACTAAAGAGGGAGTGGATGAATCTACTGACCTGGAAAACAATCATCTGATGGATCTTTTTTGTTGTTCAGGCTCTCAGACAATAATCTCTCTACAAACTGCAAAACCTTCTTAGAGATCCATCTGTTGTCAAAACCAGAAAAAAAAACGTGTGACTTAACATCATTGACAGCAGCTGACTCACACTACTAAACACACGCTGAAAAACACATAACCATCACCTCTCACACAGTTCTCACACTTGCACTCACGCACCCTTTCACGACCCTACTCAGCATGCAAAAAGAGTAACTTCCTTAGCTGAAGGAAAGACACTGCTTTAATTTTAAACACTGCGTGCATGTGTGTGTATGGGGTTAATGTAGATGTGTGTTATTAAAGAACCATTAAGGCTCTGATGCTACAATCAAAGGAAGCTGTGGCTTGTAAAGGTTTTGCACGCGTCACAACCCAAACGTTTAATTTCAGGGTTAATACTCCAGCTACAATGAGCATCAGAAAGAGAATTGCAGTTTTAATTAATATCTTCACAGCCCTTCTCTGTGAGTACATACAGTACTGTGAGAAAGTATTTAGTCCATTTATGATTTTCTAGTTTTCTGTGTCCTGTGTCACACTTACATTGTTCAGATCATCAAACTGACGGTAGTATTAGACAATATTACAGCAGGTAAACACAAAATGCAGTTTTAAAATGATGCTTACATGTATTAAGGAGAAACAAGTTATCCAAACCTAACTGGCCCTATGTTAAAACTATTCACTCCCTTAACATAATAACTGGTTATGCCAACCTTGGCAGCAAGAACTGCAATAAAGTGCTGAATAATTTTAATCCAGCAACACTGGAGGGTTTGGAGGGTTAGACTAGTCATTAACAGGTTGTTTAAGGTCATGCCTTAAAAAAACCTGTTTTTACTTTTTCACATGGGGCCAGGAAGGTTTGGATATTTTTTTTAAAATGGACATCATTCAAAAACAGCATTTTGTATTTACTCGGGTTATCTTTGTGTAATATAAAATATGGTTGATGATCTGAAACATGTAAGCATGGGAACGGTACACAAAAAGATGCAAATACTTTTTCCACATATCTGTAATGCCTCATCATAATAATGCATAGAAGAAACAAGGTAGCGTTTCAGTTTTGTCATCTGACTGTTTAATTATAGCCAAAAGAGGTTAGTTAAAACTGGCAGACTAAAAATACACTTGACACAAGCAGTTTAAAAGCACGCTTTGAGGATGCAAGTATATATTTATGCGGGGGGAATAAAGGACAAAATATCTGTCAAAGTTCAAATTTTAGTATCATCAGGAGAAAGATTTTGAATTTTTTATGCTGTGCTTCATGTGTGCAGTTTTTTACTTGCTTAGATGTGTATGTGCATCTCAGTTTTTTGGCAATGGTTAGAGCAGTGCTTGAGAGCAGCCTCGGGATAAAAAACACAGTGCTCCAGTACCTACCATTGGTAACCACTCTGTGGTACAACTTAGTGCTGGAGGGCACCTATTTACCCACCAGTGAAACATAGCATCTGAGTGTTAGCAAAATGAATGTTATCGAACTGATCCTTAAATGGACAGAGTAAGAAATCATAGGCTAAAGGAAGAATCAGAAAAAATACTGGGCAGAAAAAAGGAGAAAGCAGATAAAACAGACTATAGAGCTGGATTTAATGAAACAACAAGGGCAAAAAGAGCAGAGCTTTGTTTTAAAAGCATCCACATCAACAGCAGGCCCCTCTTTCTGCTCTCCATCCTCATCTATATTCCTCCACTCCTCCTCTTGCTGATCAGTTTCCGCTGGATATCGATTACTGCTATAACTGCACAATACTCATCAAATGCCCTCTAGAATCACTCTCACTCTCTGTGTTTCTAGCTTCTCCCAAAGCTCTTTATTTCTTTTTCTTCTGGTTTAAATTTCTAAGCAGTTATTTTTCTTTCTTTGGTCTCTCATAAAGAAAAGAAACTTAATCCCTCTATAGTTCTTGCCACACTGGAATTAGTCTCTCATTTCTTTCTCCTGTGTGACATAAGCCTACTAATGGCATGATGCTGTATATATTTCATTGCCATCTAATCAGTATTATCATCATTAGGTACTCAGAAACCCCAAGAGATAATCTCTATTTGCTCATTTGCGCAGCCATGTTGCTTTTTACACTGCAACTGTTCAGGGATTATTGCACTTTTAAAGCTAAGAAAGAGCCCTGTGTATTGGAAATGCAGAGCTCTTTGGAAACAGACGAGTCAAGCAGCAACCAGGGACACTGCTCTCAGAAGTAATGCGCTGTGGCTGAAGACCTTTAAACCAATGCACGAGTTAGATTTATAGCACTTATTTAACATGCTGCAGTTGCTTAAACAAAATAATAAAAATGTTCATTTGAGATAAATGCCCTAGCTGCATTTAGTATTTGGTGTTTCTGATTTTGAAAAAATTAAAAGAATATTTGATCAAGAAACACCAAACTTCTTAAAGACTTCCTTGTTTATTTCAAATGCAGACACAGTCACCTCAACTGGATATTTTCTGTGGTTCTGCATTTACAGCAGAATATTTCCCTCTCTACCTGCATTTCCCTGCATGTATCGTGTTTCCTGTTCCTTTCTCTCAAAAGCTTTCCTCCCTTATGTTGCTCTATTTTCCATTTCTCTGCCAGTCTTTATGCATTTCCCGTCTCTCAGCTGAGTGCGTTGACTTTCTCGTCCATCAGAGAGCTTCATCCCCAGAGTGGTGCTTTTATCCTCCTATCCCATCCATGTTCTCCCCTACTGCTTCTGTCTATCTGCCTTCATATGGCTCAGTCTGTGTCTCTGACAGAGTAGTGCGGACAGTTTCCTTTCCACCTGCATTGGATCCCAATTTTGTTATATTAAACTGTGGCATACTGAAAAAAACTTCTCTTGCAGCCATGGAAAATCATAATTTACTTAAAGACAATTAAGCTTTTAACAATGTAGCATGTTTGAGTTCTGCTGTTCCAAGAAGATTTACCGCTGTCACTGAACATGTGCGCTCTCCCTGGAGTGTAATTGACTAGCTGTCAGCATCTGGGTGTGGATGAGACCTGGCTGTGTTTGCACGTACATGGATGTGTGTATGTGCGATGTCACATAAGCATGCAAGCATGCATTGTGTATGTGTGTGTGTGTGCGTGTGTTTATGAAAGTTGGAGTATCTGTCATCTTAGTGATCCAGAAAATCTTTAATTTCCTTTAAGACAAGCTGTCGCCAACTCTGTATTCAAGCACACAGAGACAAGCACACAAGAGCTTTAATCTCCTTTAGCACCACTAACCCCTCCCCCTACTGTGACATACACAAACCACACACAGGACAAGCAATTATATTAACATTTATGCCCAACACAGGTGAACCTGTCTAATACTGTGGAAAATTAATAACAAATGTTTATATATACTTCAATCAAAAGGAAGTGTGACAGGGTGTGGGTGTGACAGGAGGCGGTGGACATGTTGTGTTTTCAAGATGATCCAAGTAAGCGTTTGATGAAGGCAGCAAAGCAGAACAAAGGAAGCCTGTTGAGTACAGCACTCAGGTGTGTGTCACATCTTCTTTTGCATCTGGTGCTAACACAAGAGTGCAGTTTTTAAATTGTTCTACAATCAAGAACATACAGGACAAAACTACTTTAAAAGCTAAAGTTGTAATTGCAACTATGTTTTTCCTGCTGGACTAGGAGTATTTGTAATAGTCAACATGCAAATTACACACATCTGCCTGTAATCTCTGAATTTAAATTGGCTTATTGTGAGGTAATTTGACTCACTTGGCTTAAACCAACAATTGAGATATCCTAAAAATACAGATGGACATTTCAGCTGTCTATGTTCAAAGCTCCATAGGGAGGTTTATCCAAAAGCAACCTCAGTCTGCCTCCCTATGTGAAGCGAGCAGAGGTAGTGGGGATGGGCACACTAAACATTCTTGCACCTGGGTCCAGTGCCTTGTAGCTATGACTGAAGTTGGCACTATGCTTCACAGACAGCTGATAAATTGTCACTTTGTTTTCTGGGTAATGGCTGCTACTAGACAGACAGCCAATACTAGATCAAGATTGTAGATTCTGCCATAAAGAAGAGCTCTTATAAATACTGGATATAGGGGGTTAAAGTCTCTGCAAGACACATAGCATACCTGACTGGTGAAACTTTTCATCTGCTGTATGTGAAAACAGCCTCCATCTGATATCATACAGGATATTTTGTCGCCATTAGTGGTGGTAATTATAGTGAAAAAATATGTTGCTCCATTCTGCACTGCATCTACAGTGACTTCATTAGGTACCTCTGTTTAATTGCACTTTAATGCAAATATCTAATCAGCCAATCATATGAATTTAGGTATGTAGACATGGTGAAGACAATCTGCATAAGTTCAAAGCAAGCAGAATGGGGAAGAAAGGCAATTTAGGTAACTTTGATCGCTGCATGACTGCTGGTGCTAGACAGGCTGGTCTGAATATTTCAGAGACTGTTGAGGTGCAGGAATTTTCTCACACGACCAAGTTTTACAGAACTAAACAGAAAAAGTTCAAAAAAGAAAAAGAGTAGATTTCTGGGCAAACATGTCTTGTTCATGCCAGAGGTTAGAGGAGAAAGGCCAGATTGCTTTGAGCTAAAAGGAAGGCAACAGTAACTCAAATAACTACTCGTTGCAACCAAGGTTTGCAGAAGAGTATCTCTTGAACCTTGAAGCAGATAAGCTACTTCAGTATAAGGCTACACCAGGTGCCACCGCTTACAGTTAAGAAAAAGAAACTGAGGCTACACTTCATACAGGCTCACCAAACTTTCCTAGCACACTTTGGGCCTTTTACATGCCACAGACTAGCTGAGAATTGTTACTAACCATCAGCAGGATAACACACCATTTCACAAAGCTTAAAACATCTCATGCTGCTTTCTTCAGCATCACGTTGAGTTCACTGTACAAAAATGGTGTCACCAGATCTCAATCCAGTAGAGCACCTTTGGGATGTGGTAATTGGGAGATTCACATCATGGATGGGCAGCTGACAAATCTACAGCAACAATGCTATCGTGTCAATATGGACCAAAATCTCTAAAGTAATGTTTCCAGTACTTTGCTAAATCTATGCCATGAATTAAGACTCCTGGTTCAATGCAGTACTAGCAAGTTTCCTAATAAAGTAGCTTTTGAGTGTATATTTTTTAAGTGTTTCTGATCTATGTTTGAAGTTCATTTGAGAGAATCCAAATATATATAGTTATATATTCATATATAGTCTTCTGTATAGTCTTATATGAAGTCCATATATTTTGAGGCAGGACCAGTGTCATTATATACCCACATGAGACCGGAAAAGCACTGAAATCAGTCCAGCAGGCATTCCCTGCTGTTAGGCCACCTCACCTCACTCGTGTCAAACTGAAAAGAAATGTACTGTTGTACTACAGCTGGGCTCAACCTAAATATGCAACACACTTGCCAAGTCTCTAAGATACAAGGCACCCTAGAAAGCAGGGCCATTTCAACCACTTTCCTTTATTTCATCCTTTCAGTCACCACTCAAAGCATATGACCATAAGAATGGTTTGGATTGTATAGACTGATTGAAAGCTTCACCCTGACCTCAGCTTACACATAAAAGCAGTTCCGGCTCTGAACCACCTCATTTCAAGAGAATCCATCTCACCCTCACTTTTGAGGTACGCTAAAAGTACTTTCACTCCATTACTTGGTGAAGCAACAAGAGCCAAACCATAAACAAATATGTTCCTCTTACATTTTAACGGATACAAGATGTGATGCTTCATCCCATCTGCACCACCCTTGTTTTTAAAGAAAATAATGGAAGCAGGCCACATAAGAATAAAAATATTAAACAAGTGCAACACAGATAAAGCAGGTCCTTGCTTGCACCTTGCACCTCTAGTGTCCCCGCAATGTGGACACTAGATCACAAGCACTACAGATAACAAAGCATCCAACTTGAAAATATGTCCTGTGACGGTCCACTTCCACTTCACATGAAAAACATTACATGATTTATATTTACTCTACATTTGTGGACTGGGAAATGGGAGTGAAGTGCTGATTTTCACTGTTCAAACAAGCACTCCATCGCATGTCTTTAGCACACTGTGACTATTCTGTGCATGTAAACTGTCGATGTCATTATTATTATTAATTGTTTCTGGCTTCAGTGGTACAAAAGACAAGAAACTGCTCGTAACCATTTGCCTAATTTGCAACTGAATATGGACCGCATGCTTAATTCTAATGAAGATTATACACAACTCCTGCCGTAATAGCAATATTCTCATTACTACAGTTAGATATATGTAGTGCTAGAACAAGAAAACGAGAAAAAAAAAAAGATAAATCCTCCACAATATGAAAACTGTTTGGAAAGTACTGTGTGTGTGTGTGTGTCTGTGTGCGTGCATGCATGTATGAAACACACTAAGTGGCTGAGAGATAATTGGAAATAACAGTCTATGCCACATGCATTCTTAAACACATTTGGAAATTCCACCAGAGTCATGAGCAGCTTTCTATTATACAACCCATTAAGTCATTAAAATGTAATTTACCGCATCCATGTTTGTGAAAGAAGGAGCTAAGACAGAAAATATAATTTCTGTTTCTGAGGTGGCATGGGAGTTCAAATTAATGCATGATGTTATAAATAAATGACAGCGACAAAGTTGCTAGCAGGAGCTGAGGTTGTCTTAAGCAGTAATGAATCACGTGAGGTAAAATCAGGCAAAGAGCTGTGGTAAGAAGCAAATAGGATGCAGATTTGTGTGCTAGTCGCTAGAGGGGAAAAAAGTCTATAAAGGGATTTTTTTCCTCTTTAAAAAAATATCCTGTTCTTCACATGGAATGAATGATTGAGGCACATTTTGTGTGGGGAATATGGTAAATAGTGATTAAGACTTAGAAACTTCTCCCACATGCCAACAATCAGCACACTTCCTCCTAATAGCAACCCTTAGCATTATTGCTGTCTTGTTAAATAAAACACTTTTCAGCAACCAAGGCATTTCTAGGTCACAAAAAAACAGGCACAGATCAAAATCATACGGAGTGATACACACACACTTTGTATAACACATATACACAGTCACACACTGTGCTCACAAATGTATGCAGTAGGTAAGCACTAATGCAACAGCCAACGCTGGTATTCAGTGCATATTAAGTCATCTGAGTCAGCCTGCCTGTCTACACAGTGGCCTAGAGAGCTTACAACAGATGTAGTCATTTAAATTGCTTTTTCACTTTGCTGCCTGGTGATTTAACTAACCTTAAAAACAGTTTATCGTAAACACAATAATTCTTCTCCTGTTATTGGCAACTTGGTCTCAAATTTTGCACTTGCTGCCCATCTCGTGTCCTTAACAGTAGGAAGCAGTTCAGTTTCTTTCTTCACAACAGATTTATGCTACTAATGCCATTAATCAGTGGTATGTTGAGTTTAGCTAGAGAACCCGAATAGTATCATTAGCAACACCACCATAACATGTCATGGAATGTCATGTCACATCATATCAAAATAGCTGGTGTGAAAAAGTTAAAAGTTTATATTAGTTCTTACAATCTCTCTAATACATCCAAAAATTCAACCAATTCTTGTGACTCGTTGTCATTTTTCAAATCCAAACAACTGCCCATGAGCACTCAGTGACTCACTGACATTGTTTGAAGTCAAACGCCATTCTTGCAGGGATATATAGATAAAAAAAAATGCTGGTATATGGAACAGATTTTGCAACCACAAAGAAATCACTTTAGATGTCTGATCTCTTCCCACCCACTGTCACTTTCCCTTAGTCTGTCTCTTCCTCCCTTCTTCCTTTCTCTAACATCTTTTGCTTCCCACTGATACCTGTCTCTTACACACATGTATCCCCGAAAAAGCTATCTATTACACACAAACACACACCTCTGTCTACATCCTCGTCCCTAAAGTCACAAATGAAAGAAAACAGTTTGTCACATTTTTTTTCTGTCCCTTGGTTTGGGCTTTCATAACACTTTATTGAATCTAACTCAAATCAGACGCCTTTCAAAACCATCTTGACCAACTTGTGTCACTCATTAGGCCTTAGTGACACAAGCCTAGACACTAATTAGCAACCTTTGATGACCAGGGAAAAAGGACCATTCCCTAACCAATTGTCAAGTGGTTGCCAGAGGTTGCTGGCTATCACTGGATGAAACTCCATGCGAAGAGGGTGCTACAAAAAAAGACCTCCTAAAATTGCTTATAGTTAGAGTAAGGGATTACTAACCTGAATATGATATACCCACCTGATCGTTTCTTTTATGAAGAGTCGTGACTCTCTGTGACTGCAACTTATCGAATACTGTGGCAAAGTGAACTGTTTTTTTGTTTTGTTTTTACTGACTCTGTTCAATAGGTAAGCGTAGCTCTTACTGAATTAACATTCAATCGATTCCAGGTGTCCAAAAACGACACAGCTGTCAGAATCAATTTGTACACAGGTACAGGCAGACAAGCACACATATGCACATGAGAGGCTACATTCTCCACTATCACAGGGGACCAGACCATGCCAGTCCAGTTAGCGTCAGAGCAATGTCAGAATGTGACACCACTTACATAAGCTGAGAGCTCCAACCCCCTCTCAGCTCGACTAAGCTCCCACTTCACAAGGTCACACTGGAACTGATGGGCCACTCAATCAAGCAGCCTGTTTTACCCATCATCTGTCCAAAATCTGTTAAGTACATACTTAATCCTAAATGTACATAGAGTAGTACAAAATTTCCTCCAGCAAAAGGAGGCAGAAAATGGCAGGATGCTGCACGTGAGCTCTAAACCATGTGTTAATGTGTGTTTATCAGTAAGCCACATGACTGCAGTGAACTCAAGACAGGCGACTCTCCTTATTTCTGAACTTATTGTATATGTTAGAGCATTTCAGACTTTCTTGTATTCAGTTACAAGGGAAGATTGAGACCAGTTACATATAAAAGTAGAACCAGCTGCTGATTGTCTTATGTTGTCATCAAGGATTTAAAACATGTGTCTGAAGCAGTGGTGGACAATTAATCTTCCCAAAGGGTCACGTGAGAAACTGGGACAGTTGTGGAGGGCTACACCAATAAGCTTATAAGGAGATAAAATTATTATTGAGCAGAACTAAGTTCAGGTTATTATTCAGTCCCAGTTTCTGATGTGCCCTCCTGTGAAGATTAACTACCCACTCCTGGTCTAAAGGGAACTGAATCCACCTGCCAGTACATGTTAAGCTTCGCCTTAAGCCAAATCTTACCTGTTTAATTTGTGCAAAAATGTAAAAATCGACAGATCGTGTTTTTTTGGGGTGGTTCTCTGCAGGACCACAACTTCGCGGTAGTGTCTCATGAGGTTGCCAGGCAACCAGCAGAGCCGCCAGCATGTCCTGTCCAGGAAGAGCTAAAAAATACTGCTCCAAATAACCTCACAAAAAACTATTTAAGAGCAAAGGCAGTTTAGTCATTACGATCCTTTGCATGAAAATTAATTACATATAATGACATTAAAGAAAATGATTAACTGATGGACCAGTTGGTTGACTAAAAGGCAGCAGTGAAAGCTCACTACAATTTAACAGTTAACATAATTGTGCATTTTGCTTTTCAAATGAAACACTCAATTAAACAAGTTAGAAGTAAAAGTTATTCAGTACGTGTGTGTGTGTGTGCGCGTGTGTGTGTGTGTGTGTGTGTGTGTGTGTGTGTGTGTGTGTGTGTGTGTGTGTGTGTGTGTGTGTGTGTG
>VURO01004516.1:4322-24858 GCA_015108175.1 Pelvicachromis taeniatus | reverse complement strand
GGGGAATTTTCTTTCTTTTTCTTTTTTCTTCCTTTCTTTTCTCTCTTCTCCCCCCCCCCCCACCCACCCCCACCTTGTGTTGTGTCCCTTTAACTTCCCTCTCCCTCAACCCTCCCACAGGTATTTAACCCCTCGCCTCAAAACAGAGTTTTATGATGTAACTAAATGGGTAGAAGATGTGAATAGAAACACTCAAGGACCTTATCTTAGGTATTACCTCGGATCACGTCCTGTATACCCCACACGCTTGTCTAAAAACTCCCTCACGTTTTGGTTTGGTTTGGAAAGGAAGGCTTAGTGCCAATCTGGTCTCTTTTTTTTTTTTCTGGAGACAATTCAAAGCTATATCTCAGAGAATGGCATGTTGCAACTGAGAAAAGGTTGCCACTGTGCATAAATAAGGATGATGAAGAGACATTTTTAAGCTTTACTTTTTTTTCTTACCACTCAAGTGCTGAATTTTTAAGTTGCAGACTTTTATTTTCCTGCTTTATTGTATTGATGCAAAAGCAAAGATGGCTATTACTGCCTGTGCTAGTGTTTACAACTATAATCCAGTCATTTTTATTCCTAATTTCTCCTTATTCCCTTCTTTGCTCTCCTCCCTCCCTCCCAGTCTCTTGTTACCTCTGCATGTTCAATGTTGTCCCGTCAGTAAGTGTTCTGTGTTGTTCGGACCTCCGCCTCGCTCACAGTGACCTCACGTGCCTTCGCGTCAGTGTGATGTCACCGCAGAGCCATATATTTTGGGTGCCGCTCTGACATCATATTGCACTGCTGTGGAAAAAGCTCTGATCGTGCCCAAGGTCTATAGATGGTTAGAAACATGAGGCTGAAGCTCGCTAAAAAAAACAAACATCAGCAAAGAGAAAACCAACACTGCAATCTATAGACCTTCACTGTCCAGGCGCACATTTCTAACCCTCTCCCTCTTCTAACCTAGAGTAGAAACAGCCCAAAAAATGGAGAGACAAGGAGCTTTACAACAGGTTGCAGAACTTTTTACTGCAAATTGAATATTGAATCCTCTGTAAAAAAGATAGCAGCAAGGCTTAGAAAAGTAAATAGACAAGCAGGAAGCTACAGAATGAATATGAAGCTGATCAGATGCCACTTTAATGCCACTGTTTTACAGAAGAGACACGCCAAAGCTTTAAACACTTCATGTGAGGAGAAAAAAATAACTTCCGCAACCTGCCGTCAAACTGCTCCGGTCTTTCCATCATTTTGGCCAACCCAGGACCATTCAGTCACCACCAGTCATGTATAGAAGCCGCTGCACATGCTGCTACAGGCTTTCTGCTGCTGTTTCACTGGACTGGACCTCTTCCTCTGACTCTTGGTCTTTTGTTTTTTCACCCAGCTGAAAAAAGCTCCGGTCTGGCCCGCTGTCCCAGTCGCCTTTTCATGCTACCGCAGATTGAGCTATCCCATCAAGACAACACACCAGCTAAGCTTAGAGCAGAAGTTACCTTTAGCAGCATGTTTTGTCCACAATGGCTAAAGTTATTGTTCTGCAGCTTCTAGCTGAGAGTGTGTTGGAGCTTGCCGAAAATGCTGTGAGACGGTGAAGCATGAAGGAAACTATGACTGTGCCCACACTGCAGCCGGGAACTGTTTACTGCTGTGTAAATAAATCCATATCATGCACAGGGTTTGCTCTTAAAAGATGAGCATTTTTTTGCAGTGATTATTTTATCATTTTGTCCCTTTGCTTTCCGGTGAGCAGCTTTTAGGAGCAAACTCTCTATTTAGGAAGGTGAAAACTGAGTAAGTGGAGCAGCTGAAGGAGGATGTTGCCCAAAGTCACAGATCTAACCTGATTTATTTATCTGTGTCTTTGGACAACTTAGCCCTACCCAAACTAAAAAAAAAGGAGGAGGCAATAGTTTTATAATCACTTCACATCACGGTCACTTTATTTCTTTCCTCAGGACGCTATCTCCTGCCAAGTCTCCCACCTCCTCCACAGGATCTATTGCATCCAGCAGGAGGTATCCATACCCTATGCCTCCTCTCCCCGATGACCAGAGGAAAGCCAACAGGCAGAGCGCCAGGGTAGGTAGCAATCAGAAACACAATACAGAGTTTTATGCATTTAATGGTGGTTGTGTGTGCAAATGAAGCTACTGAAGCATGTTAGAATGACAAATAAGGTTTAAAGAAAACACCAGAAATGTAAGTCCAACCTGAACTCTGTGTAAAAAGGAAGTAATGTGACTGACCAGCAGTAAACGTTGGGAGCTGTTAAAAGGTTTCTCTTTCTTCTCTTCTATTTCCAGTTGTGGGAGACCTCAATATAACAGCTGTCTTGCGCTCTCTGCACAAGACTATTAAGAACTACACATCTCTCCTTTTCTATGAATGAACAAACACAAAAGCGAAACAAAATTGACTCTAAGCGACTAAGGAGGAAAAAGAGAGAGAGCCCCACCCACCCACTGGACAGGAAACAGGCAGAGGTCGAGTTTGAGTTAATATGACCAAGCATCTGCGAGGCCGTCTTGCCAAACAGCCTCATTCAGTGGATCTCTACGTGACGATGTGGAGTCCCGGCAGAGACACCAGCTCCACATCCACTCCAGACCAGCTGGAGCTCAGACTGAGCTGTTCCTGCTGTCTGCTCAAAGCTTCACCGACGCGACAGGACCCCACCCAAAATCCCCACCCCACCCTTAACCCTCTTTAGCTTGCCTCATGTCGTATTCACTTCAGCATCATCCCATCTGAATTGTATGGGCTCCTCTCTGAAAGGAGCCATGGGAGCCAGGAGCGGGCCATCGCCGGATCTACGTCGGATCATTTTGACGTGAATCACTGTAGAAACGCCAACACTGTATGCATGAGACGACTGTGTTTATCGGCAACCCCCTCCTACCGAAAAGACGAGACGGACAGCGGTCCGACCCGAAAGGAAAGCATGCAAATGGGGCTGTGATTTTATAACATCTGTAGGCTTAATGCTTTCTCTCCACTAATGGTAACTCATATTGTATCACTGCAACATGGACCCCGCCCCGCTCTGCTGTTCCTCCCTTTGGTTTGTGTGTAAATATGTACAGTAAAATACACACAGAGTATGGGTTTTCTTTTATTTTGAAAGACAAAGCGAGAGACATTTCTTTTCCTTTTTTTCCTGTTGATTTGTAGATAAGTTCAGAGACCCTGCGGTCTGGGTTTCTCCCCCTCTGTGACTGTGACCTCTATAGCCTTCTCAATCCACAGCAGAATGTGTGTTTATTTTTTACCTTGGCCACTATTTTCATGCATGTCTGTGAGACACACACACACACAGACATACAGCGATGCGGCACATTAAGAAGAGTGACGCTCGATTGACATTAATTTAGCTCGATTTTGATTAGTTTTACGTGCCATTCCCGAGTGAAACGAAGATGTGTTTGGTGTAGTTATAGATGTGCCGCTTATCACTCACGTGATTTCCTGAAAAATTCCCAATTACGTGACAAGGTGTTTGTGTGTTTGGGACTGCTGAACTCCCATTTTTCAAGTGGCAGTCACTTGAATGTGAGAAAATGAACATCTGGCCGGTGACCCGCCTCGGCCAGCATCTGGAAATTGTGATGGAAATGCGCATTTTGAATTTAGCTGTGACGACTGAGATATTTAGCCTTGTAAATGATTAACTATGCTGTACAGTGCTTGCTGTTCGAGCTTATGACGACCCAACAGCATGACGGATCTATAACAGATTATTTCTCCGGTAGGCTCTTTGTGAGGTCGTAACAGGAAATGAGCATGTCACCGGACGAGTTTTTCCCCCTTATTGCCTTTTTCTGTTGTTTTTAATGGGTTTGTGTACCACAGTGGCTGGTAAACTTCATGGCAGGCAGTTCTGAGCTAACTTCATGCCAGTGTAATTATTTAAGGTGGATTTTCTTTCTTCTGGATGCAAATCCCGCTCACCAACAGCAAGTTCTTTGTACAGTCAGTACTCTACACTGTGGAGAAACTGTTGTCTCAAGGCCTCATGTTTGTCATTTTACTGTTGTTAGCTTTTGTTCCAGTGTGGGCACTTTTACATTTGTAATTCATGTATGCATTAGGACTGTATAGGTAATATGAGCTTCACAATATTAGACTAATATTGCTACTAGTATCTTTTTTTATTAAGTACCTTTGTAATGTTCACTTTTTTCCCCTCAGCATTATGTACAGCAGCTATTTAAACAGTAATTAAGTGCATTATTGTAATTACGTGTGTTGATGAGTTTGAATGGAGAGCATTTCGTTTGATCACCTTTGTCTTTTGGGGCCAATAGAAGCCGTTTTTCCTTAGGCATGGTCTGATATGTGTGATATAAGGTTTGGACACATGTTCCTGTATGGGCTCATGATTTGCCTTCTACCAGAACTTTCTTTATTTTTGTTCCTCGGGTCTTACTGTTGGTGTCCAGCGGCCCAGTGATTTTTCTGGGCTTCCCAAGGCTGGGGAGAGCATCATCTGTGCAGCAGCGAGACATTTGTCCTGGTGCCTTGGGCAAAACTAGAGGATTCTCCACCGAGGATGGGACCAGGCAGGCAGTAGTGATTTGTGTGATTGTACAGCTGTTACTCCAAACACATCTGCTGTATCTGCCTCCGCACACAGCTGGACTGACCGATCCCAGCAGAGCAGCTGTCTGGCCAGAGACTTGAATGTATTTGTGTACCACCCAGTCTCAGCCACGTGTTCCCACCACACCAGAATCATCAGCACTCTGCTCCAGGAACCTTAAAGAGCTCCGTATGTACTAATTCAGACACTGCAGTTGTGTTTTTTTATTTTTTAATTTGCCTGTATGCTGTACAGACTGATGATGCAAAAATCCCCATATTTTTTTCCTCTTTATCATTCAGTATTGTAATATATTTAATATAAAATAAAACTTTCATCAACACCTCTGTCTGCGCAGACATTTCTATTATTTTCTGATTTCCCAGGAAGGTTTGAATGAGGATTGAATGGGGATTACATTACAGTTTAATTCTCAGTGTTACAAAAAATCAAAACATTCAGTCACTCTGTACAATACTGCTTGGCATCTTAGCATTTTATATAAAAAGTTTTGTAGTATGCTTTACATCTCTACCCTGTGTTGAGGTACAGATTGGGGTAACCCTAAAATCAGACTGTAAGGGCGTCATAGCCTGCAGGTTTAACAAACAAACAACTGCATTTGTATAGCGCTTTTCATAGTCATTAAGGACCCAAAGCGCTTTACACTACATTCAGTCATTCGCACACTGGTGTGACAGAGGCGAGGCTGCCGGACACAGGCGCCACCGGGCCCTCTGACCCTCTGAGTAGGCAAACATGGGGTTAGTATCTTGCCCAAGGATACTTGGCATATAGACTGGAGCAGCCTAGGATCGAACCACCGACCTTCCGGTTAGGAGGTGACCCGCTCTACCACCTGAGCTACAGCCACTACAGCCTTTAAAAGAAAAGGCAAAGGAAGAGAAGAAAAATCTGCCTTCAAACTCGTGGACAGGGGACACTTTGTCCCCATAAGTGACCGTTGGGCCCACAAGAATATTAGCATGTCAATTTTCTGTCCTCACAAAGATGTCTAAACATTTGCACACAATAAAATCAAAAATCACCAAACACAAATTTGGTTACTTTCAAGTTTATTTGCTAATAACAGACTTATAAAAACTAAAATTTCCCCCAAATAAAAAGTTGAGTGAGCCCTTGGCCCCATGCTGTACCTCACAGCAAAACACAGGACTGATCAAAAAACAGTCAAGAGATCCTGTCCAGTCACTCAAATTAGCGGAAATGAGGCCAAGCGGAAAGCAACTGGTCACCTGTGTCGGTACACCTATCAAGCAAAGCAACCAAACTCTTACCTTCAGGTCTTACCAGCATTCAAATGGTTTATTTATAGCAAAGATTCACCCCCAATGGAAATGTTTTGAAGGGGGAAACTATGAGGACAAAAAGAATTTTATATATCAGGATGTTTTTCTTCTGTTGAGCATTTTAACATGGGAGTCTGTGGGGACTGACTCACTGCTGGAGTCAGCCTCAACTGGTCATTACTGAGGTTCCTGCTTGGTTGCAAATGAAAGCAGACTCTATATAAGCCTACAACAAAACAAACCATGTCAGTTAACATGTTCCTAATACGTTTATGGCCTAAATTGCTAGTTTCAAGTTTTCTGCAACACTGCATGTTGTTTGATTTGTATTACGCTCCAATTTAAAGCGAAACAGACGATACGGTCGAGTATGCACAAAACATAAATCAATAAAAATAAAAACACTTTAAATCGTAGTGAGAAACTGGATGAAACCGAATATACTGTATTTATCATTTAATGTTGTCATCTTGACTATAATCCTTTTATGCACCAGCCTATCAATTTCTACAGTATTCACAAAGTTTTATCAGTCTTCTACAACGCATCACTTTTGAATAAATAAAGATGGAGCTTGTATCAATCAGTGAGAATTTGATCATCTCCAAGCAGAGACCTCCATCACTTCTATAAATTGAAGTTGTTTTGCTCTACCAGGAGCTTCGCCGTGGAGGATGTTTATCTGCGAAGCCCTGCACGATGATGCTTGATGTCATCCACGTTACTCACGCACGTCCTTGTGACTGCTTCCTCAGCACTTGCAGCTTTTCTCGATGAGTGGCTTTAACCTCCAAGGCTGCGTCTTCATCGATGGACTGTCGAATGCAGCTCTTCAGGCGGCTGATGCCAAACCCAGTGATGGCAGAAACGGGAACCACGTGTCTGAAGGTCAAATAGTTCTGTGGTATCATATCTTCAGGTAGCAGATCAGAGAACTCTATACAGGGGAAACAAGAGGAACAGACATACTGTTAAAACTCTTTTTTCGTCCCAATAAACTACAAAAATATGCTCACATAAATGAAATTCAGATGCACAAAAATTAAAAAGTCATCATGCCGCTTGTGTCGATATCTGAATTCAGAGACAGATCCAGATACATTTTTGCTCATGTATAAAAAAGAAAATATAAGCATAAAATCTGGAACAGACTAGGATGCCTGTGAACCCTGGAAGTAGAAATTCATCCTCAGTCTTTACTCCTAAATGACTTTTCTACTTATTAGTGTTAATTCTATTATAACCTTCTGGGTTTTGTAGTTGCTCCTTCAGCTCTGCTAGCTTGTCCTCAGCATCAGGCAGGTCCATCTTATTCACCACCAGGAATGCAGGCTTTGACAACAGCTCCTCTTTATACAACTCTAACTCCTTCAGGCAGCAGTCAGCCAGCAGAGGAGAATGAGGGACAAAAAAAACAAATGGAGAGAAGATTGAGTCAGGAGATTAGAATGAATACCTGAAACATTAGTCATCAGCCTTTGCAGGTCAGGCTCACCTTGGTTAGAAGCTGCACAGCTTCAAAGGCTGACCTAAATGGTGTTTTACTTGCAAGCTGAAAACCACAAACATCCACCTGCATTCATACAAAATGACAAAAAATAAATAAAAAAAGACACCATAATCACGATCGTCATTAGAAGCAAATTTTACCTGGTTAGGCATAAAAACATAGCAAAAACATAGTTTGTGTTAGTTACGCACCACAAATAACAGCTGCTTGGTCCTCTCCACATGTTTCAGAAATTTGTGGCCCATGCCTTTATTCATGTGAGCCCCCTCAATCAAGCCAGGAAGATCAGCAACAGAAATCTATACCCGCCACCCCCCCCAAAAAGAGCAAAAGATTAAGTAAACCAACTAAAAAGAAAAGAACTGATTTCACAGACAGTTACAGCACAAGGCAACACGTAGAATTCTCGTACCTGCTTATAGTCGTCATATATCAGTTTGCCAATCTCTGGTTTCAAGGTTGTGACTGTGAAACGGCAGAAAAATATCAAAGTTTAATGAAAGAAAGAATATTCCTTCTTTCAAAGCTAAATTTTGCACAAAAAAAAAAAAAGACAAGTTTTGTTTTTCATATATGTGTGGTTATCGTCTCACAAGCATAGCTGGCAGTCTGAGGTGTGGCGTTAGACAAGGCTGTCAGCAGAGAGGACTTTCCTGCATTCGGGAACCTGGTGGTGATTTAACAGAAGTAAATCAGATGTCGGCCTTTTGCAAATCTGAACCTCAGCAGAATTCAGTTAGTGCCCCCCCCCCTCTATTCTCACCCCACAAGGCCCATGTCTGCTATAAGTTTGAGGTCCAGTCTGATGTGTTTAGCCTCGCCTTTGCCGGGTTGAAATGCAGAGTATAGCAAGCCTCCTGATCCTCCTTTTGCCACCATCACACGATCGCCCTCCACATTCAAGTCACCTAGTAAGAAGAATCATAGAGGAAATAAGAGGCAAAGGCTTCACTGCAAAATTCAAGTAGCTACTCCACTGGTAGTTCTCCTTCTGTTAGAAAAAACAAGGTTCACATGGCTGACTGTGAAAGATTTGACGTACCGAGTGTTCTGCCCTCGTCAGTGGTGACGGTGATACCTACAGGAGCAAGGATCTCCTTGTTGGTCCCTCTTTCCCCTTTCAGAGCTTGAACGCTGTTGATAAAGGAGAATCAAATAGCTCTCACCTTCTCGTGTTTACAGGACTATTTCAAAACCTCTACGAAGGTCTGAAAAATAGACATTGTTTAATGATCTACAGAATTTAAAATAATTATATTTCTACCTGCTGTTAGCTCCTGCGTCCGCTACAAAACGTTTCTGAGGGAATTTGTCCTTTATCCTCTTTAAGGTCATGTTCTTTGTCGCCACCACCCAAACATCCCCTCCATTCCCTCCTTGTCCTCCAAGACGGGGTAAACCCATCCCTCCACTGCCTCCACGGACGTACAGCCGCAGGTTGTCCACAAAGTTTCCATACTGCAAAGAGTCAATGACACATCAGACTGGTATTAAGAAGTGGAAGAGCAACAGAGACCCTAACAGGCAACTTCAAGTGATTGAATATTTCAAAAGTTTTACTGACATCATTTACTGGGGTGAGACCAACACATCTCACAAGAATAATGACATTGGACAGCAGCTGGAGCATCCTTCCTTCTTATTTCTTCTGTCCACTAAAGCTAAACAGTAACTCAAATTACTTGGTGGTTCAGCGGTTACCTCTCCAGGCTAAAGCTATACATCTATACATAAATCGGTACACTCCATATAAAAGCCAGCCATCAGCCATCCAAATCATTGCAGTTTTGTGAGCTTGAAAAGAAGTCAGCTCGATGTCTTTAGGTCTTTGAAGACGTTTTGTTTCTCATCCAAGAGGCTCCTTCAGTTCTAGAACAACTGGTGGAGAAACCCACACTTTTTTTTCACACCTTGAATCGTGTGACAACTCACATGATCAACATTGGGTTAACAACCATCAGGACCCACCACAGGCTACTACATTTCCCATGGCTGCGGAACCCACACCCACCAAACTACAGCCAAAGAAGTTTATTGAATATAGACAAAGAAAAATAAAACAGACGCAACCAAAATGTATAAACTTCTTGTGAATAAAAATGAATGAATGAATACATTAGTAACTGTCTAACGCCAGAAACAAAGTGTATCTTATAATTTACATATGCCTGTATGTATATTTTATAGGGACTTTATTGTTGTTTTTCTGTTTACTTGATGTACTTTATTTGTGTGTATTTACTTTGTTTTGGTAACATGATATCGTCTATACAGAAACCTGTTCTGAATGAACAGGTGTATTCATCAGTTGAGCATTGATGAGCAACTGGAGTGCTCAAAAACTCCTCGAGGATGGCATGTTCATATATGTGCAGCCACAAAAAAGGTTTGCCAGGCCTCCCAGCACAATCTCAAGAGTGTGGATGAGACACAAGGAAATGGATAATTACTCAAGGAGAGCTGGACAGGACATCATCTCAACAGCAGGACCGGTGTCTGCCCCTCTGTTTGAGGAGGAGCTGGAGAGCTGGTAGAGCCCTACAAACAATCTCCAGCAGGCTGCTCATGTGCAATAGCTATAGAGATAGTCGGTGTATCATCTAACACACCACATGAGAGACAAACACGGTTACTGTTTGGCGTATTTAGCGTTGGCAGTTAGCTTTCCAGCTAATGTCAAAAACCGTATAACCTCCGTTAAATATGTGACATTCACAATAAAAATCTTCTAAAGCACCCACCTTCCGTAAGCAGATCCTAGTGATGTGAACCATCTTCAGTGGCACTTATTGCCACTCTTAAGATGTATTTTCACCAAAGCTAACTGCTAGCATACGTACATGTGTTTGGATCGGGGACAGGAAGTAGTGGTTCTTTTCTCTCCTTTCATTGGATGATGAAGCGGAGAGGCGGGGCTCCCATTCACACTAACCGTGAATCAACTTCACCTTTACCAGAGATACCGTCAAAAGGACGTTTACTTTAGCTTAACAGCAGAGGGAAGAACAGCGGTTTTATGAGTATTTAAGCAAGTTGTTAAAAGAAATTTAAAAGACAAGCAAAATTGTTTATATATATTTTAACAAAAGGACAAATTCTATTCTTCCAACATTATTATTTTGCCTTCGCCACATACTGGTTCAGAATGAGCTAGGTCAACAAATGCTAGTAAAAAAAATAAACCACAGTTTAGAGTGACTTATTTGTATGAATTTATTTTTCGGAAATTTATATAACCTGTTTTATGAGGTTATATAAATATATTAATTTATTATAAGAATTATTTATTAATATTTTATATTCCTATAAAGGTAGTAAAGGTGTACTTAATTTTTCACACACTGCTTCTGCGTTTTGTCTTATTTTATTTTTTATTAAATAATAACACCGTGTCACGTGTTGGAGTTCGTGTGCGGTTGTATTTGCCTAATTTTATGACCTGCTAAGAACCAGATGCTTTTTTTTTTAAATGTCCTGATACATTAAACATTAAGGAATTAAAGTTTTCTCAAGACTGTATAATGTCTCTATGCTTTGCTCCTAGACAGTTCTCTTGAAAAACAGATCTGAATCTTACTGAGACAACCCATTTAAATAAAGACTTAATAATGATAACAGTAAATAATAATAATAATAATATGGTTACAATAATAAAAGAAGTGTAGTTTTGCATCTAGAGCAACTGAAAAATAGATGTGTCACAACCTAAAATACACACAGACTATGTGTGAATATTCCCTTTAAAACTTCAAGAAAATGCACATTTCCAACCACAAATGTCCGATTCTCAATACAGAATTTCAAATTGTAAAACCCAGATTTCATATTTAATACTTTACTTAAAGACAGACCATAATATGCAGCTGTAGCAGGACTGACTGTGTCTGTCCTACATTTGAGCAATGCACGTCTTATAAATAAAACTGTTCTCTCAGTGAAGCCCACTCAGCGAGCAGCAGTGTCGGCGGAGCTGCGAGGATGCTGAGAGAGATGCTCTGATCTTCCGGCTCTCCCCCGTGTGCGCGCTCGCGCCCGGAGGTGCAGAGATGCGCATGTGACGACGAAAACGGAGACGCAGGAGCCAGTTTCTCTCTTTCACAGTCGGCCACCAAGACACACTGAAGATCTCCCCCCTCAGTCGACACATCGATAAGATCTGCATACACCAGGTCTGCTCGGATTTAACCTCGCAGAGGTAAGGCTGTGTGAGTGCGTGCCTGTGTGTGTGAGTGATGACGAAAGAGAGGTTGGCTTATTATCTCTCACAAGACCCCAGACAGCTGGGTAGGTCCTCCCACCGGTGTCTGGCTATTTATACAATTTGAAACGCTGCCGTGGGTCGTGATAACGGGACGAGACCGGGAGATACTGACACACATCACAGCTCGGTAAGAGATCCCGTTACTGAGTGATGCGGATGGCCGCGTGTGTGTGTGTTTGACCTAAATTATGCAATTATGGTGTCATAGCGGCTGTAGCATGTGCTCCTTGAGACTTGGTGGACGCAGGCTTCCCGGAGTCAGTGTAGTGGAAGATATGAGGCTGCTGGTCCATGAGGATGGTGTTTGAGATCGGGTACCAGACTGCTGCATCATTCTTTCCACCCCTTGCTGCAGCATCATCCCCGGATACCGTATATAACCAGCCCGGCCCTGTTTTGAATATAATCTCATTTTCTTAAGTGAGATGCAGACTGGTCTGTGCAAAATGATCTCAAGTTGCAAAGAGGAGGGTGTAGTTAAACCTGCTATGAGACGGAGTGTGCACATAAGGATTTATACACACTAACATGTCCTAGCATGCTTTTCCGTTTAACTTCAAATTGGTTTATTGCTGTGAAGCTATAAAGGTTTAACACAAAGTTTCTGGTGTTTGTGGTAGGTAGCTAACAGTACACCGTGAACCGTGTTCTAGAAAAGTACGGCGCGTCCTACACGCTGGCAAACGCGCACATGTCGGCGCGTACAAGGGCTGGAAGAGAGTAAAAGGATGAAGGGCTTGTGCTCTCGGGGTTTCACTGAACTTAAAACGGCGATTTTGGATTAGCTGAACTTTTTTTTTTTTTTTTTGCGTACTGAATGACATTATATCTGATCACAAAGATACAGTATATGCAGCCCACAGATCTAGCTTCATGAAGCATGATGAGCTGCTGTGGCATCATGTAGAAATTATAATACACAGGTGCTCCATGAGCCATTTGAATGGGCTTTTTACTTTTGTTGTTTTATTTCTTATCTGTAAATAAAATCAAACATAAATCCACTGTGGGATAACATAACCACTGGTTTATGGGTGAAAGTTCAAACAAAAGAAAACAACTGCACACACTGCGGGTGTTTTGTCAGATTAACCAGGGGCCAGAACAGTATCAGTCTGCCAACTGGGAGCACAGATACGGTAGGCAATGTGTGGAATCCCGTTGCTTTTATTGAAAAGGGTAAATAAGCCGACACCCAAAGACAACAGGTTGGTCTACAGACACAGGTCAGACAGGGGGAGGGGGAGAGGGGGAGACTGGAAGTGAGTCAGATTGTATGGCTGGTGGGGAGTTTTAAGGGACATGTGCCAGAGTTTTGGGTTGGAAGACAAATGCGGTGTGGGTAGTGTTTTGGTTGGTATGAAAGTGGGGCAAGTGGGCACTGGTTTGCTGTTGGGTAATGTTTTGGCGGGAGTGAGCGTGAGTGTGTATATTTGGGTGGAGGTGGGGGGCTATGAGAGGAACGAGTGTTCTGATGATTTGATCTGTCAGCATGCCAGGACCACATTCTCATCCTGCTGCCATTGAAAGGGGCGATAAAGACATAAACAGGCCCAGTGGGATTAGGGCCCACTCGGAGGAGTGATCAGGGGGGATTTACTGCCCGGCGGGCACACAATGGCACTGTCGCGTAACACACAAACACACAGTACACATGCTCAACGGCTACATTTCACAACAGACCCGGGCCTACATAAATCTGATTAGAACTCTCTTTTGTCTGGAAAGCAGTACCGGGGTTAACAGAGGCTAGCTCTGCCCCGGGCCATGTGTGGTAGGACATGGGGTGTGTGGATGCGGCGGGACGGCAATGAGAAAAACTGGGGACATGGTGTGTTGTGGCGGGGTGTTTCCACGTGTGTGAAGCCCCAGACAGACAGGGAGGGCCATAGCTGTGCGTGAAAGCACAATAACAGGATGGATAAAGCCCCCTCCCCCCCAGTGTGTGTTTTTGAGTCAGCTGATGATGGTCGATGGAGACAGGATCTAAGCTAACATAAGACAACAACAACACTGGCAGACAAAAAGACAGTAAGCTGGTTTGAACCTGTTCAAATAATTTGACCCAGAAACATGGAAACAGTGGCGGGACAAAGAACAAATGAGGCTCTGCTTTTAGTTGACTAGTGAATGGACCGCAACTACAGAGATGTCTGGAACTTTCTTCACATTTGTGTTATTCTTTTGCTCCTCAGTGCCGGCTCTGGCCCAGGCTGCAGCCATGCCTCTTCTGGAAGAGACCACTCTGCCACAAGAGCACCCACCCACTATCCCTGTCGTCATCATAGGTAAACTTTTTGCCTGACCTTTCACTGGTTTAACATGACTAGTACATCCTTCAACCTGGCTCTAATCCTGCACACATTTTAAAGCACAAGTCAGTATTTGGGAAAATCAGGACAAGATACTCTTCAGAGAAGACAGAAAGGAGAATAGTGAGGTCCTGCGGGAGGATCATTCCCTTTTTGTGACTGCAAGACAAGACGAAAAACTCAAGCAATAAATGTGTTTTTTGTACGAGAAGTATTGATGGAGCTTTAACCTCCTGACACGTACTTTGAACCAATGAGTAGGCACAATAAGAAAGGTTTTATGTTCGATCCATCTAATTCTGTGTCATGTGCACCATCTTCCATAAACGTCTAGATGTTCATTGCAGGTTTGAAAACTGCTTAAAAAGCACCTGTTTCAACCAAACATGTATTACATATTGCTTAGCCTGTAATTTTCCAAATGTGGATTTATGTTTAGGCAACGGGCCATCGGGTATTTGTTTGTCCTACCTGCTGAGTGGATACAAGCCGTACTTAGACCCAGCAACTGTCCACCCAAACCCAATACTATACCGGAAACTACAGGAGACCAAGCATCTAGCCATTACCGAACAAGTAAAAAACAAAGCAACTACCAATTCTTGCTTACTTAAAAATGGCCAAAGTCAATCTGGTACCTCATAGGCATGACTTTTCTTATTTATTTATTTTTTTTACAGGATCTGGAATATCTGAGTGAAGGTCTTGAGGGGAGGTCAAGGAATCCGGTGGCTGTGCTTCTTGACACACTCCTGCATCCTAATGCTGACTTTGGCTACAAGTTCCCTTCTGTCCTTCAGTGGAGGAGAGACAAGCAGCAACACATCCCACATCTGGTTCTGGGCAGGGGAACACCTGGGGGTGCTTGGCATGTAAGTAACAAACTTCGATCTGTCCACACTTAAAGGCAGACTTTTTGTTTTCACCTGTCTAATTTATGGCGTTCCTTCTCTCATCGCTTCAGGCAATGGAAGGCTCCATGTTGACTATTAGTCTTGGCATCTGGATGGAGCTCCCCGGGGTCAACTACAAAGACTTGACCAATGGGAAACGCAGGTAATGAGAGAGGAGAAGGTTTACAGCAATGATATGGCTCAAGCTTCTGTACTATTGCTCCTCTTTATCTCTGTTCACGCTTTAGGGATGTAACCAGTGACAGAGCCACACCAGAGGAGATCTCATCCTATTACTGTAACTATGTGAAGCTAAAGGGTCTTCAAAAGAATTTTGTTGACAACACCTACGTGACCTCCATTCATAAACTCTACCGGGGGCATGATGGAGAAGGTCTTGAAAATGGTCACACTCATCAAGGAGATGGAGGGGTGGGAAATGGAGTGAATGAGAGCTTTGAGGGAAATGGAGAAGTGTGCGTAACGAGTGGAGGAGGGGGGGCTCTCTGGGAAGTCAGGGGATACCAGCAGGTGCAGAATGACACTCACGTCCCTTTCTGCCTGTTTGCTGAAAATGTAGTCCTGGCCACCGGTGCTTCCGACTCACCAGTTCGACTGGGTGTAGAGGGGGAGGATCTGCCTTTTGTGTTCCACAGTATCTCAGACCTAGGCTTGGCAGTCAGCCAGAGGAAACTGGATAAGAACTCTGATCCCATTCTAATCGTGGGTGCTGGTTTAAGCGCGGCCGATGCAGTTCTGTGTGCTTGCAGCAGCAACATTAGAGTGTTGCATGTTTTTCGCAAGAGAATCGACGACTCAGACCTCATCTTTAAGCAGCTTCCCAAGACACTGTACCCAGAGTACCACAAAGTCTACAACATGATGTGCTCTCAGGCCTACACAAACGTGGCTCCCTCTTCTGCTTCTAACAGACCCCAGGCAGTTAGTATTGCCTCTTCAGTATGTGCCAAGATTTGCCCAAAGCCTCAGCTTGCTGCAGGTAATGTGGCTGGTAATGCTAGTATTAGCCTGTATCCTGACTACACCAGTTTTCCCGAACACTGTGTGGTGTCCTTCCAGTCTGACATGAAGTGTCTGCTGCAGGGAAACAACTCCCTCAAGGCATTCAAGATCTCCATGGTCCTGGTTCTGATTGGGACCAACCCAGACTTATTTTTCTTGAAGGGGCAAGGCCATTACCTGGGTCAGGATCCAACAAGACCCATCTCCTGCAAGCAAAATCCAATAGATATCGACCCCTACACTTTCGAGTGTACCAAGGAGCCAGGTCTGTTTGCCATGGGTCCACTGGTGGGGGATAACTTTGTTCGCTTTTTGAAGGGTGGCGCGTTAGGCATCGCCTCCTGTCTGCTGAAGAGACTCAAGAAGAAAGGGAAGCTCATCAGCAATGGAGGAAATAACATAATTTGAAAACATGATGAAGAAAAGAGCGCAACACATTGATCTTAGGGCACACATTTCAAATCCTTTTACCATGATATAAAAGGTGAGAAGAAACCTTTAATATATTTTCATCATTAATGCAGTGTTTTCTCATCAAAGCTAAAGCATTTTTACAACTTTTTAAGACCAAAAAGACAATGGTTGTACTTTAATTTGTTTCTAACGAAACAAAAGACAACTTTCAAGTCTTGTCTGACTTCATGTGAAGTCCCCATATGTCCAAGCTACTGTGTGCCAACGTTTCCTAGTCAGTCTGTAACCTCATAACTGAACAGGACCTTACATTCATCAGGGTTATTTATTCATTCACCATGTGTCTTCAATTCATCTACTAACAATGCTTAACTTGATGTTGTATCATGCTTTAAATCTTTTTTAGCTTAGCCTGTAGGAAAAACTAAAAAATAAAGGACACTTGTTAATTCCCATCCAACTTACTGATGTAAGTGATGGTTTAGTGGTCCGACTTACAAAACCTACAAACTGGAATTGAGCCAAAAGTAGTGTTTGTTCTATGACACACTGTAACCCAACAGTTTCATGGCTACAGTCACAGTAGGGAAAATAGAAATTTATTGCAACTGTCTGCAATGAACTTGCGATTGTGTTGCCTTTGAGGTGGTTGCTTTGAAAATGGGGACCAGGTGTGCAACCACCCGCAATCAGCTGGTGTGTTCAAAGCGACTTTGTCAGTGAACGAGTCATTCTGGTATCAGTTTGGGTCAAGAAGTAAATTATACGCAATTTGTTTGTGATTATACAGAGATAAATTGTGAAAAATCAATGGAAATCTCAAATCTGTTGCCATCTACTGTACACAGAAATATTTATTCTGATTCTGGATGGTGGTGCCATTTCCTTTGGGGCCTTGGAGGTATCAGCATCATATCAGTGCTCTCCAAATTATCCAACGTAGGGTGTGAAAAGCAGGAAAAAAACTGAGGGGAATGTTTTGGGGGCTTTTTCAATTAAAAATAATCCAGGAACCACAGACAGCCTATTTACTCTGAACCCTGTCAGAGTATTTATTATTTATTACACCTGTCAATGTTATTTAGTGAATTCAGAACTTAAAACACCACATGGCAACCCATGCAGTCACCTTGCTAGAAGTTTAGTGTGTTGGACGCTCAGCCTCTGGGTCTCCACTTGGCTGCTTACAAGAAAGAAAATTTAAATCCAATTGCCGGTAAACACAGATTTTTCCTTGTCGGAAGGAGGTTGCCAACATATTTTTACTCTAGTGTGACAGAGGCTTTAGAAGTCCTAACTTTCCTGATTGTTGAGCCTGCTACAGGAGTTTCTGATTTTAGCTGCTATTGCAGGTCAGAGCTATAGTCTGAAAAAATTTGACCTGTTGCTTCAGTTACATTGCTACTCCAAGGTTTTCTATGCAAATAATTTAATGTAGATCTGAATGTATTCTTTTACACTAATTTTACTGTTTGAACTCAAATATCATGGCAAAACGTAGGTTTATTAAAAGCTCATTCTGGCGTTTCACATTTTTCTCCTTTTTAAGTCTTGTCAATGTCAGTGTGTGAAACACCTCAGCTAAACACTTAAACATTTTTATTTTTGTTTAGATGTACACTCCGAACAGCATATTTTTCCATAAGTCGCTATCTTTACTCAGAGAATTATTTATGAAAAATGTATTGAATAGGACAAAAATAAGAAACACCAGTATGAGTCTTTAACTTTACCCTTCAAAATAAATGCCAATAATATATTAATTCAAATCTCGCCAAAGAGTCATAAGTCTCGCCATGATAATGTATTTATTCAAATACCAGAATTACAACAATTAGTGCACTTTAAAAAAAGAAATCTGGGCGGAATAAACACTAGCTTATCTTAATCTGAACTCATATGGAGCAAAAGAGCTTTAAAAGTGCAAAATACACACTTTTACAATTATACCATCCAGTATTTTTTTTTTATTTAATCCATTTGTATTCATGTAATTTGATGATGGTGTTTTAAAGGGCTAAAAAGCCCCCTACATAATCTAATATCAGGATTTAATACTGAGCTATCATTATATTAATTTAATAGGTTTTTACAAATGGTGTGAACTATGATCCACCAAACAGGTCAAATATTCACTGCTGTTTTCCTAAATCGTTTCAACTTACGACGTAGAGCTATACTGTTTTGTGTAGCTCTACTTTTATACATGTCTACATGGTACAATCAAACAGTTGCGCATATTTAAATATTTTATTTATACAGTCACCTAAAGGCGCTACATATTGTAAGGTAGACCCTACAATAGAGAAAAACCCAACAATCATATGACCCCCTATGAGCAATCCCTTTGGCGACAGTGAGAAGGAAAAACTCCCTTTTAACAGGAAGAAACCTCCAGCAGAACCAGGCTCAGCCAGGGGCGGCCATCTGCCGCAATCAGTTGGGTTAGGCTCATAAACAGGAAAAAAAAAAAGGAAGATCTCTCCTTCAAGATTTTTTTCTCGTACATCTCCAGGGATCTGATTTTAACTATTTTCTTGAGAGTCCAAAGTCTGTGATTTCACTAAACTCCCTGAAGTTCAGCAGATACCAAACATCTCTTTTTAAACCGACTGAACTCTCATGTGTGAGTACAGTCCTGCAGATTTCACTGTAGAGTCTATAGTTTCCAAGCTCAGATGTAAAGCATCAAGTGAGGAGTGAGACCCAAAGCATGCGAAGCATAACCCAAACCCGAAGTTTTTGTACAAAATAGAAGATCGTTTACAAAACCATGTCAAAAATTAATGATTAACAAAGTTTACGCCACTACAAAGTGACCTAAAAATAACGGCAAACAGACAGAAACCCAACGGCGCACATGACGCTAACCTTGAAGGGGATCTAGACCAAATTTAAGTCAAGCAAGTTTTGATTTTTACAAGCAGTCCTAGAACTTTGTGATTGCACCTCATGTCATTTCAGTTCACTATCACAGTAAACAGCCATGACTGTTTTGTTAAGTGCCAAATAAGAGGAAGGTTATTAAAAAAGTGACCGTAGCAATCAGTTTCCAATTCCTATTTTTAATTAAATCCCTGTCTGAATAATGTGCATGGATAATTATTTTTTCGCAGCTCATGCACAGATCATACTTTCTTTACTGTGATGTGATGTGAAGTTTTTTGTTTTTTGCCTCCCTTCAGTACAAAATAAGTCAGTGTCGGGGGCAATGCATTACTAAATAAGATGTAACGTAGTGATATTACTTTTTCCACTAACAGCATAGATTAAAGCAGTGCTGTTTTGACACTCATATAACAGTTAACTAGTGAAAATGTTGATACTTGTGTTCCACCTGAGTTATACCTTGAGCTATTTTCACGTACTTGGACTATTGTTTTGATATAAATATTAAATATATGCATGCAGGCATGAACTTTTGCCTAGCAGCAGCTGCTGAGCAAACAGACAGAAAAGTGCTACAAGGACAGACGTGAGAAGAGCGAATTTAAGGACGACACAGGGGGCTGAATGACTCAAAAATGGAGATTACTGTCTTTACTTAAAGAGAAAAATATGAGGCTGTTACATCAAGGTAAGACACACCTGATCATAGCTTCCAAAGCAAGAAGACTCTTTATATTTTCTGTTCAGAGTTGTACAGATTTCAAAAGGTACCTTAGGAAACAGAAACTTAAGCTATGTAACTTTGTTATTTCAAATTGTGTTTGAAGGCAGTCTCCTGATTACTTTTGCCAAACTGTAGCCCATTAAAAAAAAGAAAAAAAAAGACTTGTGTTATTGCACAATTTATGCTGAATGCCAAATTAACCCTCAACTTATAAGCCACGCTATCTGTGATTATGTGGAGGCAGGTGAGCATTAGCTGTCTGCACAGAAAGGCCAACAGATGCTTGGCATGAGGACTCTTTATCTGAAGTCTCAGATCTGGTAAAGTGCCTGTGAGGTCGGCTCTCTAGAGATCGCTTAAGAAATGGTAACACTTGAATCCCTCTGGAGTTTCTGCTGTAGTTCTGCTAAAACCAGGGAACACATTGGGTCTTAAACTTCAAAGTGAAGGAAAAGCTGCTTTCAGCATGTAGAGTTTTGAAGCTCTCTTGTACAACTGAAGCGTTTTTAATGTTTTGTATGCCATGTTTTTTATTATTGACAAATAAAAACTGGAAAAAAAAAATCTCTGGACATGTGACTGCTTTTTTAGTTACATTGCTTGCTGTCAGCGGCTTAATTAGACGAGCTAAATAAAACAACC
>VURO01004514.1:3423-14936 GCA_015108175.1 Pelvicachromis taeniatus | reverse complement strand
AATGTTTGGAAATGACAAATTAAAATTTGAAAAATATGCAGAAATTCTTACCCTCATCGTCATCGTCACCAAAAGGGTAGAATACAGCCACAGCAATGTTGAGCAGGAGGGCCAGGTAGAAGGAGATGCTCCCCCAAAGAGAGATGTGACGTGAGAACCAGAACAGAGCCTTATTTTCTGTGCAAACACAACAGGGCGCATAAGTACAGGCACACAAATTCAGCACACACCACATCATTGCAGGCCCTTCAGTTTACTGTGAAAATAACATAACCAGACTCGCTGGACGGGAATCGTGATTTGTCGTCCTGAAGCCTGTTCCTGCTGCCGCCACCACCACCACCACTATCCTTATTATTTTCCAAGAACTGAATTCAAAATGTAAAGAAGACTTACTGCGGATCTTCTTCTGCCACCTCATCTCATTGTAGAGGTTGTCAAACTGGTGGAAGAAGTCGTTAACCTTGCTGCCTTGGTCATCTCTCTCAGTGGTGGTGAACACACGCATCTTGGACTCCTCGGTTAGGTACTCACAGATGTTAGGAACTGGAAACACTATCTGCTCCATGCTGCGGTCATTACGCACAATCTGATAACAAAGATTGGTCATTAAAGGTTCGGCTTGCAGTTTTATAGTTTAATGAAAGGTTTAAGAGATTTTAGGATAAATGACAAACTGATGATGCAGTTTACCTCTATCTGAGCTGTGTGCTTGGCATAGTAATGGAGGGCATCATCCTTCTCTTTATCGTGGTCCATGCCTGACCCCAGACCCAACCCTGACTCAGGAGTGAGGCTTTGCTGCAAGATCTTGTTGTGCCTGGCCAACTAGGAATGAAAAAGACTTAAGATTGATATGCTTAAAATATGATTAATATGGCGATATGATTTTACTGCACTACACTGGATGATACTGTAACCAGTAGAGAACCAAAACTAAACAAATATGGTTTACAAAATCTCCTCATGAGCATGAATGTCACGGTCATTTTTATGGCTTTTACAGCATATATGTTTAATAACTTTGGAAAACAAGAACTGGGTGCAACTCCGAGCTTGATTGAAATTTGAAATAGCCCATATGGACAAGTAATATTCCTCCTGGAGAAAAGTTTTATGGTCAGCCGAAACAAAAGTAGTCCCACGATGACAAGAGGTATGTTTGGAGGAATAAAGGTGAGGCTTTCAGACACTCAACTGCCAAGGATGGTGGCCGAAGCATCATGCTCTGGGAAGTTTTGCTGTCAGTGGTACTGGTACACTGGCACAAAGCGGATGGAGTAATGAAGGAAGTTCTTTCTCCTCACATTAAATTAACATCTAAATGGTTGACAATTGGACGAAATTGGGTGTTACATCACAGCAACGATCCCAAAAACACGTCAGAACTGGTTTTGGAATGGATACATTTGTTGATCAATACCAAAGACGTGTGGTCTAAGATGCAACTTATTAAGAGATATTTAAGCAAATATTGGTCCGAGTGTATTGTATATATTTGACCACTGTTTATATATTTTTGAAAGTCTTTTATTGTTTTAATTATTATATTTTAAATATCTATTTTAAAATAGGAAATTGTAGAGAAATTAAGAACCATTTAGCTTGTATACGCTCTTTCTGCAAATCTCAATCTGTTGTTTATTTTATTTATTTATTCAAATAACCAGAAATTATATTTAAATGCTGATGTACACTTTTGTGCGTGGATGTTGTAAGGTCAAACCTAAAAAAGACAACCAAAAAAATAAAAAAAAACCACACTTCCTTGTCCTGATGAAACTCGTCTGCTCTGAAGACCAAAATATCCTGTCTGACACGCTGCTCTAAAGAGACAGAAGTGAAAACCCACAAGACGTGGCCTGTTCTCAACAACTTACAAACAGTGTAGAGAAAGACTCAGACACATCAGATGGACACACACATTTAGAACAGAACCACATTTCTCAGGAGTACAGTACTCCTGTCTCATTCCTTCACTCCTCATCCCTGGACAAAGCGAACCATGTGCATTTAGTTGTGTAGAGACTACCTGCATCAGCGAAAACGCCTAAAGCCTATCTGTCAGTAAAGCCAATGTCACATGGCAAAAACTCATTTCAGAAAACTGTCAGAGCAGTTCATTCAGAGAAGCACTCTTCCATCACTCGGCACTCCCGCACTGCATTGGCCCAGTGGTCATTAGACCATGCATCACTGCATTTCCTCAATTTGTCTGACCACTTTAGACTAACACAAGTTTTTGTGTTACCTGGTGGGCCAAGATGTAAATGTTGTGTCCGACATCTTTAGGTTTGATCTCGTCTGCCATGCCGTCATCGTCGTCCTCACTCTGCAAACCGCGTTTGAAGGCGTCCTTCATCACATCCACCTGAAGCACAAGTGTTATAGAAGTCACAGTTTTTACACCGCACATATCAGATGTAGGGACAGTACAGTTTAACGTAGTCCAATATAAAACATGAAGCTGATGTACTGCACATACGTTTATAGCTATCGCTAATTTTTAACCATTGTCCCTTGTTGGGCTTACAATCACAATACATACGTTTTCCAATAAAACATACATTTTTGTAAAACCAAAATACATCATAAATACAACTACAATTAATAGACAATAACAAAAAAAGAAAAAGAAAAATTAATTAAAATGAGCTCTGATTTTCCTTTAACCAACCTATGACCTTCAATGTAAAGGAACTGATATCTGTAATCAATTTGATTCCAGTTGGAAGTATGTTACACAGATGGCAAGCCTTTATGGAAAAATGCTGACTGTCCAAATTTAGATCTGCAATGTGATATCTTGCAGTTGCCATTCACCATGCTCCTAGTAACATGATTACTATCTTGTCTTTGGATGTATCTACTAAGACACTCTGGGGACAGCCTGTTTATACATTTGAAAACTAATTTAAGAAAACACAAATGATTAAAGCTCTTAAAATGAAATAAATTATATTTCTTTAAAATGTGACAACGATGCCACCAAACAGATTTTTTACCCATTATTTTCAAAGATTGATTATATAAGGAAATCACATGCTGAATTGTAGATGGTGCTGCTTGGGTCCAAACTGTCATACAATATGATACATGAGAGAATACCATTGAATGCATAACTAACTAAACGCTAAAGTAGGTATGTAATGCAGAATTAACTTAAAACAATTCAAATTAGCCTTAAATCTTCTTTGAAATCTCTTTTACATGCTTATCAGATTTAAGAATTTTAAAATTATTCCTAAAAACATAAAATATTTAACCTCCTTTATTTCTTCATTCCTTAACTTGATTTTAAAAGCATCAGATGAACGTCTTTTTCTAATAGAAAAACACGTAGAAACTGTTTTTTGTTTTTTTGTTTTTTAAATTCGATATGAGATGATTATGTTTCAGGCATTGTTGGACATCATTCAAATGTGCTGTTAAAGTGTCTGCTGCTTCCCCAGGTGACTTAGCCGGTACGTATATAACTGCATCATCTGCATAAAGGTGACTGTAGGTTTTGGACAACTGGCAGGCATTTATAGATCATTTATAAACAAACTAAACGGCAATGGGCCAAGGACAGACCCTTGGGGGATACCCATTCTATTTTCCAACATGGAGGACTTTTCTTTGCAAACCCTCACACACTGCTCTCTTGTGCAAAGATAAGACATGCATGACCACACTCACCAATTCAGTCGGTCTCATCTTGTAGAGAATCTTCTCTGCGTTCTCACTGTCATGGCAGCTCTCCATGATAGCTAACAGGAGCTTGGAGGCATTGTTCTATAATACACATTTTAAAATAATCAGCTTTTATATTTTGATCAGTTCCACAAAGCTGAATAATTGAAAAAAAAAAAAAATATACAGATGCATGTTTTTCAGAATGCTGTGACTTAACTAAAGGGTTGTACTACTGAGTACTAGTGTATTATCTGCAGCCAGACAGCCAGTAAACATGGGCTGTATTTGCCTTGTTGCCCCTCATCATTGCACATTTGTCATCTATATCTAATTAATACTATACTGCACTATAAGTATATTATAGAGTAATGGAAGTGTCTCACCTCCCAGACCTCTCATACAACTACTACTCACCTTGAGCTGCAGCACCAGGTCCAGGCGATCCTTACCCAGGGGGTTGATGGCATTGACAATCAGTGCTATAATAATATCAATACCATTTGACTCATGTTTAGCTATACAGCTCTGGAAAAGAAAACAATGGACATGCTGTAGTTAGCGTTGGCTACATTACAAAAGAAAACAACAAATTAATATAATTAATCAGGAGAAAGTGTCTGTGCTTTCACAGGTTAGCGGTTCTATCCAAATAAAAGATAATTGTTTAAGTCAGCTTACTACAACACCACTCATGATTAAAACACCGGCGTGATTAAAAAGTTGCCAAGTCCATTGTAGACAGATATTTATGCTCATTTTCACACCAACAGCTGATGTAGAATCATTAGATTTCCTCCTCCTTCCAATTAGAAACCAACACAGCCACAGGGGCAACATCCAAGCTCCATACCGAAAGGCCCCAGCTGGCCAGCAGGTTCCAAACCAGAAACTTCCTGTTTGAGGTTGCAGTAAGACTCCAAGTTTGACACCAGGGTGTGTGCGTGTGTTCTACTATAATATCATAAGGTATCTCAAGGAAAAATGCTCTGTGGATATGACCCTAATGGTAATCCATTATGCACCAGTACAAATATCCGTGCCACTCCAATGCAATAATCCCTCCTAGCCCACTTTCCTCACCAGATTTAAAGGGTTCCTGTTTTGAAATACCATAGAGATCCATACCTTTTTAAGTGACAGAGTTGCAGAACATTGCATAATGTATTTGGTGTTTTGCTACCCTGCAAATGTGCAAAAAAATGATGTGCAAAAAAATGATGTGCATCACAGTTATCTTAACTTGACTGGACTTGAACACAAGAAAGCATTTCACAACAGGTTTAACAGTATTGTATGATGCTTCACAAGTAGGAAAACATGAACAATTTTTCAAATATTAGGCAGTTCTTCTATCAGCTCTATTAAATAAATATGTTATAAATAAATAAATCTAGCATTTTCTCTCAACTAACCAGTCATACTCCCCCCTACCTGGTTTTCATGGCAGGGCCCCTGGCAATACTCTGTAATGGTTTCCAACGTTTGGACAATCAGATCCACATTATACTCATTTATATAAAGTCCCAGCAGCCCTAGGCCTCCAGTGGTGCTCCCACAAATGCAGTCCAAGAACTGAAGAGTCTCACACACCAGATTGTAGTTAGTCTTGTTGTTTTGACTGCGCAGAAAGTTCTGGATTCAGAGAAGGGGAAAAAAACAAAAACAATCAGTGGTCATTTTAATGACTGGACTTCAAAAATCAAAGTTTGCAGAGCACCAGTACCTGCAGCTTTGAATTGTGGTTCTCACAGAGCAGCTGTAAGTAACGCAGGATTGGCTTCATGATAGATACAGCCGGGCTCATCTGAGGGTCTTCCAATGCCTCCTCAGTACCTATTATGTCACTGTTTTGGCCGAGGCCTTCAAGGTCAGAGTCTAACTCTTTTCTGAAGGACGAGAAGGCCTTTGAGGTCACTGAGGAGGCTTCTTGTAGTTGCCCTCGCATGTCGTCCCTCATGTGAAGCCCATAATCTTTCCCTACAAAGAAAGGATTTATTTAAACACACACACACACACACACACACACACACACACACACACACACACACACATATATACATACATATATATATATACATACATATATATACATATACACACACATATATACACACACACACATATATACATACACACACATATATACATACATATATATACACACATATATATACATATATACATACATATATGTATATACACACACACACACGCACACATATAAACATACGTACGTACGAATTTATATAAAAATACAGACAATCTCTGACAAGCAGGCAACAATTGAGTGGGTTTATGTAGCATAAAAAAACCCAAATGTGATACAATGGCCTTTTGATAGGATTGCAATGTGGGCAGTCACATGCTTCCAACATGTGACTGCTTGAACTGGCAACAACAGTTTCAACAGAAGTCAGCAGAGCTACAAATATCATTGTGGATTTATCCACTACAACTGTTTGAAACCAAACTGAACTTCTAGGCCTCAAACACTAGAAGGATCGCTTTTTTGTTCAGTTCATGGCTTTTTTAATTCACTCTTTCTATGGAAAAGCCTGGATGTGCTGAGGACGTGACCCTCATGACTCAGTATTGCACTTTTAAATGCTGCTCGTTGCTAGATACCTTTGACATTATAACAGAGGTGATTCACTTCAAATGAACTTTACTTACTTTCTTTCAGCCTCTCTTTGACATTATGAGACAGTGGTTAGCTGCATTTTGAGCTAACAAATGTTATCTGGACATAATGTGTTGTTTTTGATATAATAAGTCAATAATGTAAAGAAAAGTTAAAATGCATCATCACCGAACTGTACCTTTTTTAACCCTGATACTACTGACTTCACTGTCATCGTCCCTTTTCCTGTAGCTGGCTTCAAACATGTTGACCGACACGGTGGCTCGAATCTCTTGCTGGGCCAAACGCATGCGGTCGTAGAAAACCTTGAAGAACCTCTCTGACTTTTTCTGCTTGTTCAGCTGGCTGTAGAATGAGTTCTAGTTGGGAGGCAAAAATGGCCATGAGTATAATTACAAAACATGTGGAGGAGAAGTAAAGGATTCGTGTATCTATGAAGCCCACCTGTATCTGTGTGTTTCCACCCTTGAGAAGGGCAATGCCCAGCTCGATGCTCTCCTTAAACAGTCGATCATTCTTGGTGTTGACGATGAGTTCAATTACCATCTCTGTTGCCCCAACATTGTCCAAAAGACACTGAATATCCGAAACACTGGTGGCTGGCTTGTCAGCGTCTACCATGGGAGAACCTCCTGCAATGACGTAGAAATGTAAATCCCAGCTTCTGCTTCTCACGCTTTCCCGACTTAGTCTCAAGTATGTTGCCTGCTTAGTTTTGTGCTGCTACTCTGCCTGCCTCAGGCTTTCCATGCATGCACATACCATATATAAATAAATACAGATAGAAATAATCTCTTTTTGACTATAGTGGTCCTAACCGAAATATAATTGTACAGAAAAAAACTTTACATTTTTTTAATTATTTGTTATACTCATCTACTATATTCCAAACCTGCCTGGACTAAATATTTATGGGATGCATTATAAACCTCTTGCGTCTGCCAACAATTGTCAAACAGCACTTTGCCTAAAAAACAGAGCGCTGTCATTTTAGTTACTGTTGTTTCCTCCGCTGTGAGTAGTTATTGCAGCATCTACTCGGTTTATTTGGGGTTCTGGGTACCTCCAGGTGACTGCTTGACAAAGCCGCCAGATGAGCTGTTTCCACTCCCGAGCTCTGACTTGGAGAGAAGCTTTTGATTTCCAAAGTAGCGTGTGAGGAGAATCTTTCTCAAGTCGTTTCCCTGTGGAGACAGAAATCATAATGTTAAATCCATTTAAAAGTCTGACAGAGTATGAGCCTTAAACTAGGAAATTCACACACATTTAATAGATTTTGAAAAAGCTTCTTTTTTTTCACCTTTAGAGAAAGGGAAAGAGGAATAACTGCAAAAATGATAAAAATGAAGGACAAATCTTAAGAAGGGAACATTTGTGGTAAGGTGCATTCATTGGCATGAAATCCATCCAATCATCTCTCAGAGGGCTGAGCAGATTTCATCTCATTTCACCTAATAGGAATCATCGCCATCATCCCATGACACATTTCTGCCTTGATGGAAGCAGTGGTTTGCAGGATGACAATGCTCTTATCAACAAAGAAATTGGAGCTTGAGAGAGCATGACGGTTACAATGTTGTCCAATATCTTGATCCTATCTGAACATTTATGAGAGATTCTGAGATAGCAGCCGGGGTGTGTTTGGAGAAAAGCCACCATAAATGATTAGAGATGTTACTTTAAGATTTTTAGTTAATAATAGTCAGCCATGAAAGTCTAAACAGGTCATCTTTTAAATTGACATGATGAACTGCTGATCTTACCCTAAACTAGTTGGGATCAAGACTAGTTTTCCCTCTCTTATGGTGCAAAATACGACCACACTATGCTTCTTACACACACACACGCGCCCGCGCGCAAGCACACAATGTGCATTAAGCACGCAAGTGAAAACAAGTGGAAAGGTTATACAAAATGCGGTCATTTGTGTGCAACTAATGCATTGCACAACACCAGCTTGCATCTAGCAGCTCATTTATTTAATAACAGAAATGAGATTAAAAGATACACTGCGACAATCGCTCGTCAGTGGTTGTGTAATCAAAGTGTGTGTGATTGGCAGGTGGATGACTTGCATTGTACATTTCACCACCTATTTTTAAAGCACAACAGGGAGAGCGACGAATGGACGGAAAGAAGGAAATAAGAAGGGACGATAAACTATGTATGAGCTCTACATGTGGTCAGCATCAGTTTCTATGGTAATCCGACAACGCATCAAGGCCTTGTTTGATGACACCTTACCACTGGTATTGATCAAAAGACTTCAAGAAGAGATGGGTAAGGGGTGGAGTTAAAATGAATGGGCTGGAAGCAGCCACATATGGTTTCCATGGAAACGTGTTAGCAGGCTAGCAGAAAGGCAGGTGCCTGTCAAAATAACAACTGAACACACTTCATGTGTGACACCTTGTTTGTGCCAGGTTGGACCCCTTTTGCCATCAGAACGCTTCATTTTTTCATGCTATAGATTGAGTGGGGCGCTGGAAACATTGTGATCATGATGCAAACCTCCCGTTCCACCAAGTCCCAAAGGTGCTCCATGTGATTGAAATCTATTTGTGTACAGTGAACTAATTGTCATGTTCAAGAAACCCATTTGAGATGATCTGGGCTGTGTGACATGCCACAATATCCTGCTGTGAGAAGCCATCAGAAGATTGGTGCACTGTCGTCGTTAAGGGACACGGACATGGCCAATTACAGTACTCGGGTAGGCTGTGGTGTTACTAAGGAGCCTAGAGTGTGCCAAGAAAATATCCCCGCACTACTAGACCATCACCACCACCACAAGCCTTAACTGCTGATACGAGGCAAGACAGACCCATGCTTTTATGTTGTTTTGTGGCAAATTCTGACCCTACTGTCAAAAATAGCATACAATGTTCATCCAACCTTCGATTGTCGGATTTTAGTTAACGTGTGCAAATTGTAGCCTCAGTTTCCTGATTTTAGCTGACAGGAGTGGCACCCAGTGTGGTCTTCTGTGGCTGTAGCCCAACTGCTTTGATGTGTTTTGTGTACTGTATAGGTTGGTTGTAGGGACACAACTTTGGCTTGCCACAGTTAAACACAGACAATCTTGAAAATGTGATATTGAAATAAAACGCAAAGCAAAAGCAAATGAAGCATTTCTCCACTCGACTAAATCAGCTCTGAACCACATCCACCAACCACAAGTGCCACATCCAGTCACAAGTGTTCACTGCACTACGAAGCCTGAAGTTTCCTGGACTAGTCTAGACCAATAACTCTATATAAAATAAAATGTAAATGTCTGGCACAGTAGAAGGTGAAGAGCTTATCACTGAAAGCAGATTTAGGATTAGTGACACTGACCAAGAAGAAATTATATGCAAAGAGTGTTGTAGAGTTGTCTCTGTGCCACAAAGCAACACAACTAATATTACCAGCAGCCTGAAATGTAGCACCAAATAATTAGTATAATTGTGTTCTCAATTATGATCAAAAATAATAGTGATAATCATTTTGACCATAAGTGTGCAGCCCTTCTTGTTTGTAATGAATCCATATTTGAGTTACTGTTGCCATTCTCCTCTGACCTCAGTGTCAGTAATGCTTCTGGGTAGTTGTGCAGAAAAAGTCACTCATATCACCATTTCTCTCCATTCTGAAGCTGTTTATAATAATAACTACAATAATAATACATATTATTTATAGGCGCCTTAACAGTAACATTAATTACCATAATTTCCGGACTATAAGCGGCTGCTTTTTGCACAAGCTTTGAACCCTGCGGCTTATAGTCCGGTGCGGCTTTTCTAAGGATTTTTCATGATTTTTGTGACATCGTAAGAGGATTTGTTTTGGTTTGTTCCGCTGTTGTACGGCACCATTTTGCCTGGTGGAAAGGCATGTGATCAGACACACAGTCACGGGGGAAAAGAGTGATATGTTGGTCACATGTCCGTCCGCCAGCCAAAGTAGTGCTGTACGAATTAGCGCGAAAAAGAGACTAGATTAGCAAGCTGTCATCTCTGGCCTTTGAAAATCCGGGGGAGAAGGTGTAAGTCTCACGCCAAACCGTACCCATATCCACAGCAGGTCTCCAAGGTGAACAGCCTCTGGCATGTTAGAACAATGCAGCTAAGGGAAGTCAGCAAGTCAGATCCGTAACTTCGGGATAAGGATAGGCGCCGCTACCGCTAGCGGGGGGGTATGCGGTTGGCGGTGGCTGGCGGTGACTCTGGACGCGCGCCGGGCCCGCTTCGCGGGGCTCATGTCTGCGTCGCACGGCGTGGGTTTTCACGGGGCGGTGTCCCATAATAAAAAGAATGTCTTCCAAAACAGTCATCTTTGTGTATATTCTCTTACATATGATAATGAAACATTAAAACACCTGCGGCTTTTAGTCCGGTGCGGTTAATGTGTATGAACAAAATAGGATTTTTTCATAATTTCAAGCTAATATTCAGGTGCGCCTTGTAGCCTGGAAAATACGGTAATTCAAGTAAATGTCTAAGTAACGGATCTGACTACAGCTTCAAAAATGTGAGCATTTACTGGTTGCTCTGTTTCACAGATTAGTAAAAATCGATTTCTTCTTTAACTCTCCTGTAGCTTGCTTATATTGTAAATCTTGTTTTTTTATATGGTCCTTTTTTTCTTCTTATGTAGCTTTTATACCATGCTGAATCATCTATGAAGCACGTTGAACTGCGCCAACCTTCATGAAAGGTCCTATACAAAGAAGGATTGATTCATTCATTGACTGGCATTGTTGGTCAGACAAGTCATCTGAAGGCATCACCTCACCTCACCTCACCTACAGCCCTATAGACATTTAATGGAAATGTTTCCCACTCTATTTGTCCTAATACTTGCATGGAAATAAACATTTCCTTTATCATACATTCCAGAATTTTGCAGTTTGTGACTGACGCACCAGCAGTTCAGCAATTATCTGGTCTCTTTGTTCCTTTGCAAGAGTCCCTACTGTGATTGTCACACCTCCTTTAAAGCTGACACATACAGCTAATTAGTATTCAGATGTATATGACTCATTTGTGTAGCTGCCATTGTAAGTTGTAAGTAGTTGCTTCTTATAATAAATTGTGGGTGCATTTGGATGTGTCAAATGTAACGTGGTTCATCCAAAATGAAACTGAATTATCAAGCAGAAATAATGGGATTTTTTTTTTTTTTTTTTTTTAAAGGTTAAAATTAAAAATTA
>VURO01004513.1:56310-79331 GCA_015108175.1 Pelvicachromis taeniatus | reverse complement strand
GATGATTTGGGCTTGTTTTGCAGCCACAAGATTGAATAAGTTGAATAAGTCATATGAAAAATAATTACCATTATTATTCTTGTTAAAGGTTCTTCTACAAGCGATTGGAGTGACAGACAGACAGACAGATAGATAGACAGATAGATAGATAGATAGATAGATAGATAGATAGATAGATAGATAGATAGATAGATAGATAGATAGATAGATAGATAGATAGATAGATAGATAGATAGATAGATAGATAGATAGATAGATAGATAGCTTGTATATATTTGCGTAACTGGAAACAGAGATGAAAATATGAGATGAGAAAGTTGTATAAGCTTACTCTCTGAATGGCTGCATGATGTATGAATCTGCATATTTATCCTCCAACACCAAGTTAATAAACGGGCCAATTTTCTACATTTTTTTCTCTTTTTATTGTTTTGCTTCACGCCCAAAGTCTTGGCCTGAAAATATTATTTCATAAGAAAAAAACACAGCAAGTGAAGCTCCATACTCTCAGGTCTCACAGGCTTCTCTTGTGTTTGCACAAATAACAGACAGTAATGAAAGCGAACAGAAGCAGACGTGTTTATTTCAGAATTTCTAAAGTATCTTTGTGCCTGACTCCAACAGCTTTGATGCAAAATGCTTTTTGTGTGTGTGTGTTCCAAACTTTCGTCTGTGTAGATTGAGGGCACAGTTCACACCATATTCACATTTAAAAAGCAGATCTGGGTCATTCACATCTGAACAGGACATAAATTGCATTCTGGCCTTGTGGATTTGTACTATAACAATGTGAAACTGCTGTGTGATGACTCTTTCGTGTTGCAATTTTTTTCTTCTTTTTTTTTCTTTTTTGCCTCTCAACTTTCAGCACATGATTGTGCAGAGTCTCTTTCAGATTGCATGACTGGAGCACGCCGCTGCTCTGACTTTAAAGCTGCCATCATCAGACATCTCTGATGACTCAGTTTACGAGCACAGTTAAAACCAACCTCCCCCCAGTGTCTGGCAACAATTCCTCTGACATTTTGCATTTGAGTTTGTCAGATCGCTGTGCCTTCAGTCATGTCCTACTTTTCTGCCATTTAAAACCTTTAAACACCTATAAGCGAATGCACAGTTAGCTGGAGCCGTGTAAACCTGGCCTCTGCAGGCACAGGGATAAGCTTTCCTGCTCTCCTCAGAGGTAGAGAGGAGACCCTGTGTGACAGCCCTGCTCCCGGCCCGTGCTCTGTGCAGAGCTCGACTCCCTCTGGCTGTGTTATTTATGAGAAGTGCAGGCACAGCCCAAGTCCGAGGACCAGCCCTAGTCAGTTAATGTGGTTGGAATATGAGCTCTTAGACAGGGTGTGTAGATCTGAGAAAAAACATATTGCAATCAATGGCTTCCCTGAAAAGATATCATGGTGTATCACACCCACCCAGTTGTTTATGTGCACCTGTGTTTCCTGAAAGACTCTTAGTTGTTTACTGACTTGGCTCTGATGGCAGAAATAAGAACCTCACAACTTCACCACAAACACTCACATTTGTCTTTGTGTTACAGGCCACGTGGCAACAGCCCATTTCCGTATCCATGCTCCAGTAACATGAATTGTTGTGGAAAACAAAAAAAAAAAGGCAAACACAGGTGCTTCTCAACCTCATCGGCAGCTTTGATACAATTCATTCCCCTGCGTGGGCTCAGAAATTTCATGCTGCTATTATTGGGTGTTGGCTAGTTTCCTAAACGGGTTTCCCCCTCTGGACTACAGCATCCATCCATTTAGAAACAATACTCAGCCTCCTCCTCTTGATCCTTCTTGCTAAAGAGCCTGCATCCATTTGCCTGGTGCTGTTTGTCTGCCGGATTCAGTGGGATTCATTTTGTGGAAAGAGGAGGGGTGGGATTGGCATGCTGATTGGCCTCTTTGCTCATGGATTAGCCATTAAAAAGCTGTTAGTGACTCTCTCACTATCAGTGCAATGCAATCATCACGCTACAGATAAGGTCATTATTACTGTCTGCGCAGAGAGGTTAAAATCCCCCTTGAACTATGCTCAGTTTAAATTGGCGCGTGCACTGGAGGGAGTAATGGACAAATTATTGCTCCCTCTGAGACATCACTGCTATTGAGTCTGTATGATAACATTGGGGGGGAAGCCATTAACATGTTTCTGTGTCATGAGTTTATTCCTCATGTGCTGCTGTTTATGCATTTCAAGCTAAATGAGACATACTGTGTTTATTTTTGGAAATGAAAGACAGCTACAGTGTTTGCTGCCTTTACTTGAACACTTCACAAGCCAGCGGGCAGTACTGTACAGTCCATAATTAGCCGTGTAGGAGGATGTGAGATGAGACAAGAAGAAGGTACGGGCAGAAAAACAAAAGACTACAAAAAAATCTTTAGTTTGTACCTGTTTGCTGCTCGCTGCGGAGCGTGAGTCACTGTTCCCAAACTTCATGATAGGAGATTACAGCACATCAGAGGTCTACATACATCCACCCATCCTGCAACATGCACTGACCTGACTCTAACATCAACTGAGATAAATTAAGCTTTGTTTGCCTACATTTTTCTACCCCGGTGGCTCCCCCAGAGGTGTAAAACATAATCCCAGACTTATTTGACTGAGTGATCCGAAAACACAAAAATCATGCGCCACCTCCTTGGGAGCCAGGGTTACAGCTCCAATAAGAAGCTGCAACAGCAGAGCAGATTGCTTTGGCTCTGAGACAAGCTTCGCCTTGGGAAAAGGTCTTTAAGGGAGTCGCACTGAGCTGCACTGAGCTCCGAGGTTCTCCTTATCGGGGGATGCAATATGCACAGCCCACCAGCTCTTTGAAATTCAGCAATTAAATGTCAAAGCCAATACCTCACATGTTCTTACAGCTGTGACCTCCTTTGAATAATTGAAAGATACTCGTGTGGACACCAAAACTGCAGTGTAGGCATTTGTCAGCATTTGCTTGTTCACTCCAACTGTTTCGGTCGATTAATGCGGGGATTTGTCACCGCAAAGACCGTTTGCTGCGGTTTTCTGCAAACTCCATGTGGTTGAACCCCACTGACAAGCCTTTTTGCATTGTCTTGTAGGCGGACCTTCTCGGTGGTCATCCTCTCACTGTGACTGCTGCTGCAAGAGCCACAAAAGTGAGCGCGAGGGAGAGAGCGGCACGTCCTACAACGACCTCTCCACGTCCTGCTCCGAGACCCAGTCAGAGGCCAGTTCCCCTCAAGGAACTGTGATCTGCGGGCCCGTGAGCCGGCGGTCCAACATCCAGACCCTGGACCGGCCGGTGCCTAAAGGACCGGTTCACATGCTGCAGCAGGCAGAGATGCGCCGCAAGACTGACATGCTCCGCGTGAGAACCTTCGGAGTGCGGGAGCGAGAGGCTGCAAAAAGGAAAGCGAACAAGGAGAAGATGACTCCGGTGCAGGAGCTGGAGAAATGTATCCAAGACTTCCAGCGCATTAGGATTCCCGATCACTTTCCGGAAAGGAAGTACATGTGGCAATCAGAGCTTCTGAGGAAGTACCATCTCTAAATATAAGTGTGGAGGAGAGGCAAGGGAGAGGGAGGGATGGTGCCGTAGTATCATTTAACCATCAGTGGAGAGCATTAAACTGCATAGGCAATACACTGCACCCTCTAGGATACATACTGTACTAGAAAAAAACAAAACAAAACTGTGGCCACTTTCCTGCCAGGATGACTTGCCAAGCACACACAGTATGAGGCAGTATGAGTCATTTATTTGTGAGGTATGCACAGTGTTGTGTACGATATGCACATGTGTAAATCAGGTTTCTCCTGCTGGGGCTGACATCACACACACACACCCTGTTCTCGCTTCGCAGAGCTGAGAGGCAGGAAACACTACCACTGACAACAAAGCAACCTCAGGGGCGACATCATTTCAGTTCATCAACTCACCACATACTGTATGTGCAATAGCCCACAATAGCAGTTTTCTAAATGGATGTACCCAGATGGTGCTGTGAGTTAGCAACGGATTATCACTATACTTCACCGACGCAACATATACTTATAGTACGCTTTGAAAGCAGCACTGCATGTCATTTCACTGTTATCATAAATATGCAATATCAAGCAAAGTTTAAATTCACCGTTTCGTGTGACGGGTAAAAGTGGCGTGTAAGGACCGAGGCCAGCTTCACCGAGGAAAGCACTGCCTAGATCTGTTTTGCCATTGTGAAACTTTTTGTCCACTGACGTCATTATGTGTTGGATAGCTGATGTTGTGTAGGTAGAGTGTATAACGCCAATGGATTCTGATCTAATCCTTGATTGTATGTGTGCATAAAAAAAGTAAATAAATTAGTTAGAATTCTGTTCCTTCATAATGAGCCTTCTTCAAAACTAAAACTTTTAACTAATGATGACCTTCTCCCCTAACCAGAGGTGCTGCAACTCAAATTGTGTACTTCAGTACTTACATTCGCTACTTTGTTTGTAAGAGCGCTTTCAGAGATTGATATAACTTCTGGGTCTGAGAAGCCAACGCAGCAGTACCTTTAACCTGCATTCCTTCTAATGACCAGCAGCTCATTTTGTAACTCATGTTGGTTATTAGATTCGGAAAGAAGGATTACCCAGGGCGTGTGTGTGTGTGTGTTTGTGTACTTAGTTTTACAATTAAACCTGCCCCTCCCTCATCATGTCCTGTCTCAAAGCACCAAGACTCTGATGGCAAAAATGAGACGCTTCATAACAGGATGAGTGACATCATGGTGCCTATTTCTAGCTTATATATTGTCTGTGGTTTCATTTAACAAGTATGTTACTGAAAGTGCCTGACTACCTATGTAGTGCAACCTGGTAACTTGTCAGATCAACAAAGAGGCTATTGTGCACATGAATAGAGACATATCTTCAAAGTTTGGTTAATCTTTCATGCCTTGAAACTGGTGATCCTGCTTTCAGGTTTTTATGTTGCATGATCATCCAGTACTGTGCGTAAGCCTTGAGCCACTCCTCATTTCTTTATATTTTGCTTCAAATGAGCCAGACCTCCTTGTAAGTTTTTTTTAGAACAATAGTTCTCAAATTCTGAAAGCTTTTCTTTGGACACTGGCTGCTTTTTCACTAATTTTAAGTCAAGTCCTTGTATGTTAAGCCATCTAACACTGACCTATGTATAATTTTAAGCATAAAAAAGGCATCTAACCCAAGGGAAGAATCAGCATGTCTACACATAACAGACAACTTAGCAAACAACCAAGTTTAAAATCGTCAGGCTACTATCAGCTTGTTGGTAAAACATATAATTTGTTCCCATTTCTGTAGTTGAATCTATGAAAAATGCCAACAATATCCTAGTTTGACAGACAGAAAATAGTAATTTTCTACCAACAAGGTGAATCCCAAAAATCTATTGCCCAAAAACATTGACTGTCTCAGCATGGGGTGCAGTGTGGCCTTGAAACTTTGAGGAAATTGGACAAGTAGAAGACAAACAAAAAGAAGACCTGGCAGGCCTAAAAAAAATGAAATTGATGTTTTTAAGAAATAGAAAAAACAAAACAAAAGTGAGCACCAAACAGTAAAAACAACAAAATTAACTTAAATGTTCATCAGCTCAAGTTGCTCAAATGTTATGCCGCTAATATATCTGGTTAGCTAGCTCAGTGCTGTAAGCAGGTAATTCATCTAAAGTAAAGCAGTATCCTGTGTTTTTAAGCTAACAGTATTTGGTTGGCCAAATGCTATACTAAAAAACAAGAGTCAGTTTTCTCTATTCACACCACATCTGAGTATTTAGTGGACGTTTGTTGTCTGTTGCTCCAAGCAGCTTGCTGAGCTTAGACTGTTTCAGTTTTTTCATGTAAGCCACGGTGTTAAGATCAACAATTCATGGGGCCCATACCATCTGTTGTAGGGCTAATTGCTGTTTTTGCAAAATAGCTTTTTATTGTTTTCATTAGCGCCCTTGTTGTGCTGCAGACCAAAAATGCGGTCACGTCTTTGACTGTTTTCACTAACTGAACTGCAGATTTGCAGGTTATAACTTGTTTCACTGTAAAATTCTTCTTTCCAACTCCTCTGCAAAGAAAAACCATTTGACAGATGTGGATATTTTTAAGTTTCATCAGTCCATGTTTCAGAATCCCAATTTTGAGCTGATGGGCAACCCTTGACACCGCTTTGAAAGTCAGCTTAATGTGTGCTGTGCTCGATCCTTGGCTGACCGCTGTGTTTCTAGCACTTGTGCAGACCTGAACAAGTTAGACAGCACATATGGAAACAATTATATAAACATCACTGTTTCAGAATGGCTTTTATTTCCCATAAACAGCATTGTAACAGCATTAGTATCCAGTGGAGACAGACAGATGAGGTCAAGCAGGTTTGAAGACGACACTGTGATCTGTACTGAGAGTAGTGACCAGGTGGAAGAGAGCCTGGAGAGGTGGAGGTATTTTCTGGAGAGAAGAGGAATTAAAGTAGAACAGCACATGAGACAGCACATGCAAAGAGTAGAGGAGTAGAGGTAGTGAAGATGGATGGAGTTCAAATACCAGAGGTCAACCATTCAAAGTGATGAATAGTGCATGAGAGAGGTGAAGAAGACAGTGCAGACAGGGGGGAGTGGGTGGAGATAAGTGTCAGGGGGGATTTGTGATGGAAGAATAGCAGCAAAAGTGTAAGAGAAAGTTTACAAGATGGTAGTGAGATCTGCTATGATGTGTGGATGGGAGACGGTGGCACCGACTAAAAGAAAGGAGGCAGAGCTCGAGGTGGCAGAGTTGAAGATGTTAAGATTTTCATTCAGACTGATGAAGACGAACAGGATTAGAAATGAGGCACAGCTCAGTTTGAGTGGCTTGGAGACAAAGTTAGAGAGGCAAGGCTGAGATGGTCTGGACATGTGCAGAATAGGAATGGTGGACATACTGAAGAAAACATGCTGAATATGGAGCTGTCATGCTGGAGGAAAAGACAAAAACCACAGAGAAGACTCGTGGATCGGGACAGGGCGAGATGGATGATAATCTGCTGTGGCAACCCCTAAAGGGAGCAGAAGAAAGAAGGAGAGGATTAGCATTTGATGCGTATAAACACTACACTTGTTTCCTTATGTACAAATTCCTGCAAACTGGTTTGAAAACATATAATTTTTTAATGTAATCTCTGTTCCGCTTATCCAGGTATAGTTATTAAGCAGTCATATCAGGGTTGTTTCAATAAACTGTTGAAACAACTGTTTGTTATTCATAGGTCGACTACACAGATCATCGGGCGAGGATGCTGACATAGTTTCAGATACAGACGTTTAGCACAGTATCATGTCTGCAGTTGTTTTCATCTACAAAGTCTGCTCTGACAAAGTGAGCATTTACTACCAACACCTGAAAATGGAATATGTAAATATGCCTTCCTTGTCCTGTGTTCCTCCACACGGAGATGCCATATAGATTTTCCACATACAGAAGCTCGTCTGCGCTGGAAACAAAATCATGCTCCCTTGAGACGCACTGCATCACCTGCTCATCCCACACAAACTGGCTTCATTTAAGAAGTGAAATAGATCCCTGCTTGTTGACATTTTAATGTCTGCCTCATCCTCTGGAGACGATCTTAAAGAAAGGCGAAGAGAACCATAGCATAGAGAGCACTATTTTTAGCAGATTTCTGCAGTGTTCCCACATTGCATCTGTAAGGAGCGAGGCTTAGGGAGCGTATCACTGCAACCCAAAAACAGCCCACAACTGCGATGATAGATGAAGACCTGCTTCTCTCTTGAGGCAGCCAGTGTCCTCCAACACAAGTTCCAAGGAAAAAAGCTTTGTTATAGGGCTTGGTGGTTTTTGCTTTGTGTGCAGAAATGCATTTGATAATAACCAGATTGTAAGTGAGGAAGAGGAATACCTCTCAAGCGCTTCACTCAGTGTCAGCTAAGGCATAAATGCAACCTGGAACCTATAATCCTGGAGCAAAAAACCATCAGCTTACACCCATATGTTAGAGAAAAATTCAGGTCTGTAAAGCTCTATTAAAGTCCTTTTAGCTGCTCTGTAACTAAGAAGCGATATGGGTGAGGATGTAAATGGGCTTTCTGAAACTCGCAAAGAAAATATGCATTAGATCCGTAATAACTCAGTGACGGCGACATAATGAATTTGTCATGGATATCATGGTCCTTCCTCCTCTCCTGCACTCCGCACCTGCACTGATATCTCTTCCTCTCAGCTGTCATTCAACAGCACCACAGCATGAAATCTCTTTGAAATTCAATGTCCCTTTCCCCGACTTTGAAAACCACATCCGCTTTGGATGACATTTCGCCTCGCACAATCTGAATCCTAATACCTCAAATGAAAAAAAAAAAAAACGAAAAACGAAAATCAATCACTCTGTTTTTGCATATCAAATATGCACAACATCACAGCGTAGCACGGCCCAGCCTGGCCCTGCACAGGTGACCTTGCTGACACATCCCACAGAACCACCTGAACACGGCAGGCATCGCTCTGCTTTCCTTACAGATCAATACCCTCAGATCCTGGCCCGGACCTTTCTAGTCCTTATAGACAGTCGATAACCAACATCCTCCTCAAGGATGCAAGCTAACATTAAATCTTCACTCAAAAAGCATCACTGCCACCGCTAACTGCCCTCAATTATCTACCAGGGCTGCCTGCAGGCCTTGCATTACACGCAGCAGCTTTCTTTAGCACGAGGCAGGTCTGACAGCATGATTACAGCCCTCGTATTAGAAAATTACAGCACAGCCTGTGAGGATTCAAGAGTGGGAGAATTACCCTGATTATCAGATATTAGGCGACCAGAGAAAGGATGTTATTCACAAAAGAAATAATGGACGTATGATGTAAAACCAGGCAAACCGGATTACATAGCCATATATATATATTTATTTTCACACAAAGACTATGAGGATTAGGCTGTGCATTGTGTGAGATTTAGAAGAGACTGCATTTTTCTTCCTTATGTTATAAATCCAAGCTGATAACTGGTGTCATTGTTGCAACACGAAAGATGTGTGCAGCTATACAATAAACAAGCCGAGGCTTTTTTTTTTTTTACAAGCTTGGCATAAAAAGATGAATTATGCAATTTTTCATTCTTTTGAAAAAAAAGTTCTTAAGGGAGAGGTCTCGCTGTGAGGAGCGTGTTTCCATAAATATCCAACATGTTTTTCTACTCATTCATCTAATTTTAGATGATTGACATCTCGGGGTTTTATGGGGAAGTGAATGGAAATGTTTCCAAGTTAGGATTTATCTCCTGAGGTACGCACCTTTGTTTATTTGCATCTTTCCTCGTTGGTATGGCAGAAGAGGGTATTCCCAGGATTACGCCACAGTGTCCTTCGATAATATGATTGTGTGCACTGAAAGAAAAAACATTTGCAGCTCATACTGACTTTTTTTTTCTTTTTAATGGAAAGACCACCCTGGAGCCCTGATTTCCCATCAGTGTCATATTATTTGATATATGTAAGTTTTCACTGACTTTTATGACTGTAAATGGGGCCGATTTTCCCTTTCATGCAACATTGTGCTGTGAGCTTACATACCGACTCGCACATGCATAGAGAGCCTGCAGGGATGTAGCTATGGAGAAATGGGAGCCAATTTACAGATTCCGAGTACATTTTTGGGGTCTTACACTGGCCTGATTCTGCCAAGTCCAATGTGTAGAAATACCAACGGATCAGATTACCAATGAGTTCTGGGGGAAAAGTGACAGGATGACAATAAACATCATCACCATAGCTCCAGCAGAAAAAGGGGAGTGACACCCTGAGAGGCAGGACTTCCCTGTTAGAACTCGTGTGGTGGTTCAAACATAAACTTGTTTAAACCTTTGCTTTAACTCGCTTCAATTTCACCATTACCAGCAGCTAATCATCATTAACAACAATACACACCCACTTTGACTTTGATTTGACTTTGAAGCATTTTATTTTGAAAAAGCAAAGACACAGCTACACAGTAACGTGTTACTGAGTCATTTTTGACTTTTAGTTTTATGTGTCCAGATTTCATAGTGTCCAAGATTTCTACTGCTAGACCAGCACAAAACTTTAAGAGTCCACTTGGTCTAGATCCCCTTGTAATCTATTCTCATTACTGCAGGTGCAAACACACTAATGCACACACACACATACACACACAATGAATACTGCAAAGACAGGTGTCAGTCAATACCGCTGACTTCAGCAGTCACTGAGTCCAATGCGAGTCTTCTTTTGCACTCCTTCGGCACCCTATCTCCTCCCTCAGCTCTCCCCTCTGGCGCCAGTATTGAGGTTCGACAAATTTACCCCCCACCCCCCCACCCACCTCAGACATCCATTGTCAGCATTACAGCTTGTGTCTGGATTATGTGCGCAGCTACATTCTTGGATATTCCTCCAACCCCCTGTGGGATCCCTCCTGCCTCTCCCACTGCACAAAGTAAAGTTTAAAAATCCAGGTGCAAAGCTCCCAATAATGTGTAATATCCAGAGGTCCAGAGTAAGAGTAAAAGTAAAAGTGCAAAGAGCGAGCCCACTAACTGCATACAGAGGCTCACCAGGGATCCCTCAGGGACACAAGTGGGTGATGAAAGAGAGGAAAAATGAGGGTGCACTCGAGAAGCCACCCCACTGCGTTGTTCTAAGGTCAGTCAAGTGAACTTGAAGCTCCACAGCATCAGCACAGGTGTATATGCTTTGTTTTTTTTTTTAAACGTTTCCTCTTGGCAGATGTAAGGAGGCTGATTTACAGCCAAAGTGTCTCCCACTCGTCATTTTCCACCTCATTACCTTATCCCTTCCTCAAGGACTGCTCTGCTAGCATATACAGGCTCAATTAAGCTGTTCTGACCAGAAATCTCATTGCTCATAAATCACCTCCAAGGGCTACTGATCAGCGCTGCTGTGCCACAGCATAAAGCAGCACACTATGATGTGTGCCGCAGAGCAGAGGGTATTATAAATCAAAGGAAGAGAGCAGAGAATATTGCAGGGGATAAAATACTGTAGGACACCGTGTCATAAATCTGGAAAATAATCACTGATTGTCTGCGAGGTTTGATATCAGAGAATGAATAGGACAGGTAAACAGTTATGAAGTTATGAGAGAATAGACAAGGACTTACTCAGCTATATATATATATATATATATATATAGTTAGTATTTGTCAAGATGTTATGAAACACAGGGGCAGATTTCACAGTGCCCTTAAACCTGATTTTGTACCTTAAAATGTGCTGCACTCAGCTAATGTGTCGGCCTATTAAATAATCAGTAGGCGAACTTTGTCTTAATTCCTCCCAACATTTTCCCGGTGATGTGCAATTAGAAATTTATGCCCTAACCATACCTTTAGGTGATGTCGCTCTTTAAAACATCCTCAAATAGCTTCCGAGCACTTTTCCATCTGTGTAGCCCTTTTCAGTGTACGAGCGCGATAAAGACTTTGTTGGCTGTTAATTTCTTTCATGCCTGTTAACAAGGGCCCAGGGAGAAGCCCTTCTCTGAATACATTACAAAGCTGGTAGTGTATAGTGAAAAAAATCTGTGTATTAAGTTGGAGAATTCAATTTGACTCCAAGGCGTTGAAGCAGGTTCCAGTTAAATTCAAACAAATCCTTCATGTGACGTCTAACTGATGGGACAAAAAATAATATTGTTGCAATTAAAAATCTGCAATTAAAAAAAAAGCTGAGTTTCATATCAGATCAAATCACAGCTGGTAGGTAACTATGATGTGGCATCCAGAACGGACGGCGAGGAAGATTCATCCTCACTATGCAGCGATCTTTGAATATAATCCAATCTATTTTTGAATAATCTGTTTTTGAAGGATGGGGAGATGCAGCACCACAAAACGGAAGCCACGTATTAATGCCAAATGCATTCATTTCACAGCTACACTCATTAAATCACATTCTTTTCTCTGGAGAAATATTTAACTCAACAAATGCAGGTCTGCGGGATGTGTTTTTACGGGTATTAGGCACTACTTTCCCAAAGCTGAGTGCGTCGTGCATGTAAGGAAGCGTTCATATCACCCATGGAGTCCCAGATTAATCCTTCCAGAGATTAAACATTGCACACAGATGGTGGGCATGTTGCATCCACATCATTTGACCCGGTACCATTGCTCTGCGATTATCAGCAGTGTACTAAACATATCCACACAGATTGCTTAAAAACATGTCAGACCTGAAAACATTAGTACATTGTGCACATAATTTTCACTGAAAGCCTACACTAAAGCACTCAGCTTCTGGGGTCAGATAACAGTGCAATAATTACAATGCAATGCTGTGCAGTGCCTATCTCAGTGGGAAAGAAAGCTTTCTCTTTTTTTATTTCAGTGAAGAAGCAACAATAAAGCAAGCGACTTTTCAGCCAAGCTTTGTGGTATTTGATGTGGAAACCATTAACTTCTAACTTCTAGAAGTTTTGCAGTGAATACATCCTAAAAACTTTGCTGACTTCTACCGTATATCTCTTTCACCAGTGCCTGGTGCCAACTCTAGAATTGTTTTCATGCATTTTAATGCAGCCTATGGAGTGTCTGTGCCAAAAAGCTTATGCCAGGACTCCATAATTGCTGGAAACACTGAAAAAGTTGGAACCACTGAAGACAGGAGCCACAGGAGGGGGAAATTCAGAGATGATTCACAGATGTGGAGGCTAAAAATTGTAGATTTAGCGGAAACATCCACATAAAAATAAAAAACGTTGGTTTACTAACTTTGGTAAAAAGTTATCTCATCTTGCACCATTACCTGGTAAACATATCATTATATCAAACTGCTTTATTACTTTACAAAGTAATAATTCATTAAATAAACTGACAATTTCTTAGCATTACATCAGTTTGTTAGCAAATGTTTTTCCTTCAAAATCTGTCCATTTAGTTTTTTCGATGCAATTCAGTTTTATTTATATAGCAAGGTGCTTTATATTGTAAAGTAAAGACCATAAAATAGCAGAGAAAACTCCAACAATTTCACGTGGTGACAGTGAGAGGAAAAACTCCCTTTTAACAGGAAGAAACCTCCAGCAGAATCAGGCACAGGGAGGGGCAGCCACCTGCTGATGGGAGGGAGAAAGGAGAAAAGACACACTGTGGAAGAGACCTAGAGATTAATGATAACTAGTGATTACATGCAGAGAGGTGTATAAACACATAGGAGGTGAGTGAAGAAGGAACCCTCAGTGTATCATTGAAGGTCCCTAACAGCCTTGACCTATTGCAGCTTACTGCTAAAAGAAATGAAGGGAACGCTGGATCACCACAGTATACCACAAAGTGTGCTTCATGGATATCACTCTGTCCATTTAAAGAAGATTTGAAGGGGTTCATGCCTCCCATGAACCCCTTCAAATCCATTTTTTCTACAAGTGAGAGTGACAACAGGTGCACCAGAGAGGCAACAAGACAACCTCCCAAAATGGTTTAGCAGGTGGTAGCCACAGACCATTACTCTCACCTTATGCCTCCTGACTGATTATTCTCCAGTTTTGTTTATTTGCTCGGAGTCCCTGCTGGTAGCATGACACGGTACCTGCAGCACATTCACAGGTGGTCCAGCTCCTCCAGGACGGCGCTTCCACACATGCTGTTGCAAGAAAATTTGCTGTGTGTCTCCCAGCACAGCCTCAGCTGACTTTGTATTAAACTGTGATGACTGAGTGTTCCCTTAATTTTATGAGCAGTGCATAAAAATCAAATTAGCTGAATGAAGCTGCGTGCAAATGATGCAGCTCGTCCTGTCACCTGTAAGCAGAGGCTGGTTTAAAAAGGTCACAAAAGATGACATAATTAAAAAGTACATTAATAAAATATGTTTTACTGCAATAAGATGCTTAAATCCCTTCAGAAAAACCTAGTTTTAATATAATGTGGCATAAACAGCCTAATGCAGTTTGGATAATGAGATCATCTCCTTTGTTTTTTTCACTGCTTTTAAGAACAGGAGACAGGCTTTAAACGCATTACATTTAAGGCCAAGAGGAAATAAATGACCTGTCAGTTCCCCACATTCATTTTATTCTTGACGATTTAGCATTCAGCGCCAGACAACGACCAGATAATGTTTAATAAAGAGTTGAATAGCTGATTTGTATCTTCGATAAGGTGGGGTTTTTTTTATCAAAACTTTGTTTTAATTCTAAAATAGTGCAACTATGTAGAGCTGGCGAATGTGAGTGTGGTGAGTGTAAAAGTCTAACCAACACAAAGCAGATGTTGTTTGTCTTGTAGCCGTGAAAGTGTTAAGACCGTGGCACTCTCATTAATCTCTATTGGCCTGTGTCAGCGCTCAGAAAGAAAGGCGAGATTACTCCCATCCCCGGCCTCAGACTTTCATTTAGCCTCGTACTTCAAGCCATTATTCAGCCATCATAGGAAAATCCACAAAACAAATGGTATTTACCTCAAAGGCCACATTACCTCAGGGTGAAGGGATAGGAAGCTATGAGGCCAAGATAGGGGGAAAGCAAGCCTGGGTATAAACAGGAGTTTGAAACTCATTATAAAGCTGCAGCGTGCTGACTTCCTCTGCAAGTGTCAGCCTGTCATCTGTCATCCAAGAACATGACAAACGGCTGAAATGAGCTGGAGAGGGATTTGACACAGATGTCTGACATCACCATCTAATCCTTCACTACATTATGACATGGACTTGATTTCCATGGCAACAAACTTAAAAATAATCCTGCAGCCCCCTGAACGCCTGGGTAATTGGGTTTGATTTTGATTGTGGTATTAAATCACGGCCTGCTTCTACACCAAAGAAAGTCTTGATTTCCAAATTAGGGTGCTGTTAATTAGTCACCCACATAGAGACAGCCTGTGGTCTATCACGGTCCAATCAAAGAGCTCACCCGCGTGGCTTTACCCTAACAAGCATCTTACACAACTGAACCCCGGCTTAGCCTCAGAAGTAAGGCTGATTACATCTCCGCCACAAGGATGTCTGTCATTTGCTTTGAATCTCATTTTTCCCCGGAGAAATATCAACATCTGGACGGTCATTCTTTTATTAACATCTTGTCTTTTATGTGTGTGATAAATCTGCAGCTTCTGCAACAGCCTCGAGTTGGGAACAGGTCTGCTCTGTGATTAGTGTTAGATAAAGGAGACCCCGAGCAGGATCAGAGCTACTCGAGGAAATAGAGACTTAAATACAGGATGCAGTACACCTGTGATGGTTTCCATAGTGACTGGCCCTTGTGTTTTTGAGTGTTTTACTTTTTCCTGTGCTTTCCACCCATCTGTGTCTTCTTGTTTTTCTCTGTAAGTTTATTCTCTTTTTTTTATTACTTCCTGTTTTATTTTTGTAGATTGTCTCCTTGGGTGTTTTTACTTCCTTCCTACGTCTTCCCGCCCTCATTAGTATCCAAATGAGTCTACCTGTGATTTTCCACCCGTTACCCAGGTGTGTACCACTCTGTGGCACAGACTAAATTCCCACTAGTGCCATCCCACTGTGAGGACTGACAAGTGTGTGTGTGTGGGCTCTCTGCCATGTTGGCCCAGTTCCAGTCTGGCACCTAAACCAGTACTTATGTGGAGAGTCAAGCACAAAAAAAATGCTGTTTCAAAGCCCCTAGACTCGAATTGAAGTGCTTTATAAAGTTCTCCAACTCAGAGCCTGCACCAGCGCAGGATTATAAATCCCAGTCAGCAAAATGAGCAGCACACGTTTGTGTCCAGCATGGAGGAAGCTGAAACTAAATGAAATAACATTTATGGAAATTTTGTTCTTGAAAAGTTCTCCATAATTTAATTGTTTTATTTGTTGAAAATGCTGACAGGATAAGAAGTAAAGAGTGTTTTTAAAAATGGCCAAAACGAGGAACACCTGGAAGGAGGAACCAGGCTGAATGGTAAATAGACTGAGTCTTCTAGAGTGCTTTCCTTTGCAGATTTGCAGATGACCTGCTCAACCTCCTGAGCCGCAGCCACCCTCAGTACAAATGAATGATACAGAGAGGGTTTGCGCAAGTCCACGTTGTGCCACTCTGAATTTAATTCAGTTTAAAGCTCTACATAGGGTACATTTTCAAAAATTACACTTGGAAAACAGTTAACACAAGTGATGCATGCAACACATTCCTGCTGTCACCAGCAGACACGTTCTTCTCCTGTCCTAGACCAACTTCATGTTGGTCCTTTATCTTCATACTCTCAAACGATGTAAACAGACTGTGCCTGGAAAAATTACACATTTCACCAACAGGAGAAGTAATATTATTACTTAATATAAGTAATACATGTAAGAAATATAAGTAATATATTAGTATTTGTAATAATGTTGTTCCTACACTTAAAACACTTACATGTAAGTATCAGGGTTACATAAATAAAGCATGATTAACTTGGAATTTGTGTACTGGGACAGGGAACATCACATCTGTGATGTTCTAAGAAAGAAAAATGGGATAAACATAAATGTGTGAGGGTGTATTTAGAATTAATAACCCAATAAAGATATATATGGAAAAAAGCCTTACTTGGTCCATTTTCTAATAAGTGATAACCTTTAATACATGAAACTGACAGCTGTATAAATAAAGAAGCTGATTACAAGTTTCTTTTTCCACTGCAGAAAGGCGAAGTTATCCCAAAGCTTGCTGTGTTATTTTCCACTCTGCCCTTTAATTAAGAGACCCTTCAGCAGCTGCAAATGTGAGTCCACATGGAGTTACATTCACAGTGGAGTTGGAGGGTGTAGGACACGGATTGGAATTGGGCCTTTGAGCCCTTTATGCACACTGTCAGTAAGTCCACATTTCTGTTGACTTGCGCCAAAGGGAAGTACCCGCATTTCACAGCACTGCGATGGTAAATATGTTGCAGGGGGTGCCTTAGAAAAAAAGCATGAGGGGGAAAAAATGGTAAACAAACAAAGACAGGAGAAGAAAACAACTTAAAAGTCAGAAAAGAAAAAAGGTTTTTTTTTATTACATTGTTTATTTTAAGGTTCATTTTTATTTCATTTTATTTTATTTTTTGTCAGGGACCACACACTGAAACAATGATCTCATGCTAATTTCCAACTGCAGTCCCTAGGCAGGCAATATTACGTAAGGCATAATAAGGCACAAGATACAACTAGATATAAATATAACCTCATATTCATGCAAAGACTAAAAGTGGATTTTAGCCCCACCCATTTATATGTACACTACTTCCACATACAGCTATATATGTGCATAAAGAGCATAAAAAATGTTGCATTTTATTTACTTTTTTTTTTTTTTTTTTAGAATTTCCCTAATGATGATGTTTTGACCACAAAAAAAAGGAACTGATTACTTTAACTTTCATCCCTGCGGTAGAGCAAGAGCCTAGAAGATTAGTCCTTTATGTTTCTGGGTGTTGATGTAAGTACCAAAATCCCAAAGCTGCACTAAGTTGGAAACCTTACAATAACCTCACTAACCCTAACCCTAACTCTAAGTCATAAAGTGCTGTCCACTTCCTGTTTATACCATTTCTAATCCCTACAAGCTTAAACTCAAGCTACTGCTGCACACACAGGTGATGTCATTTAAGTCTCTGTGGGGTTCAGCAGCCCCTCAGTGAACACTAAGAATCATATTTTGTGCTATTATTTGCCCGTGTTTGTCTGTGCTGGAGGTTCCAGCTACCGTCCCATATATCCTCTATGTTTTTCAGCTGCTCACTAAAGATCCTATTATTTCACTTCCTTCTTGTCACTCTACCTCAGTGAGCTTCATTCGGGCCCATTACCCTAAAAAACCAGACAAAGCCACTCTCCCGTGATGTATTATTTATTTTTAGAATAATAACACACATGGGCTGAATAGAAATGTATGATTCAGTCTGATGGTGAGCTACCATTCAGAACTGTTGGTAAATCAGGGTGAAAAACACTCAAACCATGACAGAAAGTGGGTCTGACAAAATGCTACTCTGTGTGTGTGTGTGTGTGTGTGTGTGTGTGTGTGTGTGTGTGTGTGTGTGTGTGTGTGTGTGTGTGTGTGTGTGTGTGTGTGTGTGTGTGTGTGTGGAAGAGCCTTGAGCAAATACATAAACCGCTTCAAGGGACTGGTGATATTTCTCGGTTTTCTGCACCATACAAATTATTTCCATGGTTTAACAGGAGTCGTGATCTGGCCTCTAGATGGCATTCAGTGTCACCTTAATCACTGGTGACACACTTGTCATCCACCACTTATCCAACACTGTCACAGGAGTTAGGATCCCGATGTATTTTTAAATATTTTTTACACAGACGTCAACATTTTTTAAAAACATTTTATTGGTAACTCCAACTCTCTTTTTGCCAATCATCCACTTAAGGTCGGCCCGGCGGGTAATTTCCCGAACAAGCGTTTGATTTGAGGGCTGCATCCCAGATATGTTTGTGATGAACGTGCATGAATAATGATGAGGCACAGGGGAGAAAGGAAAAGGGTTGCGTAACCTATTTTGAAAGCTCCCAGTCTTTCTCCAAAATTGATACCAAGCAAACAGTGTGACACATGTATCTGCCTACTGAATGGGAATTAGACACACACAGAAGCACATCAAAGGGTGTGATTGAGGGGGTTTGTTCCACGGGAGATGAGTGAAAGAAACTCAGCCAGTCATTTCAGATGTGAATTACTTTCATCACCCGCGCACACAGGGCAGGCCATAATAATCATGTTACAGCGTTTACTCGGTGAAAGAGAGTTTTCCTGTTCACGGAGTCTGCAGGGACAATAAATAGAGGCCACTTCTTTTCTTATTCATAGCCCGAGGAACACGCATGCATTCAAACATGCTCGATTTCTGCTTCACGGAGGGAGAGGAAACTCTCGTCTCTTACGCTGCTTCACCTTTGAACTGAGAGAACAAAAGCTTTTGGAGTGTCAGTCTACTTAAAGGATAAGGCCGGCTTTTTTTTTTTTTTTAAGACAAAAACCAACAGTGTGTTAATCCATTTCCTAATACTTTCCAACTTCTCTTTTGTCTCAGCCCAAAGCCATTTGTTCAATTTAAAAATGTAAATCTTTTTTAAAAAATAGGTCACAAATATACGCGCCACGCTGTGAAATTCACTGTTTCAAAGACGGCCTGGAACTGAAGGTTTTAGCAAACATCACTAAGTTGTTGGGGTTTATTTTACTTTCTTTTCCAGTTTAATACTTTTTTATATTCATTAAGTATAAGGGAAGAATTCTTACATACATCCTGCTACAACAGCCTGAGCTTTGCAACAAGAGTTAAAAAGAAACAATAATTAAAAAGACACCACAATATCTGAGAAACAGATTTTTACTGCACATCTAGTCATGCATGCTGCAAATGGTCTGGTACTTTTCAACTATTTAAGCACTCACAATGATGCATCAGGAGCAGCTCTCAGTATCCTGCCCAAGTATGCTTTAACTTGCAGACAATAATAGCTGGTAATCGAACTACCATCCTTCAAATTAGCAGGTAACTCGCTCCTACTCTCTCCTGAGCCATAGCTGCCCTGAGCACACACATACTCTATTATTCCTGCAAAGTATATCTCCTTTAAGCAACCTTTAGCTTGATTGGCTTTGCTAAACTTATCTCTGGGTATCTTCTCATGGTTTTTTGTTTGTTTGTTTGTTTGTTTGTTTTTGTTATAATAACTAAAGTAAGGGTGGAAGAATTAATATAACCTGCACCTATAGGTCAAAAGTTATTGCTCCTTTTTGCTGTGGGTATTAGACAACTCTGTTATGCTGTTGGGTACATTTGACTGTCATGCTTCTGGTCCACTTGGCTCCTTTTGGGGAAGAGTAACAGCAAATCTATAGACTTTCATTCTGAGAGCTCACCATTGTCCTATCTTGAAGCATCTACAGTCATGTAAGTAATAAGTTGAAGTAATCATTTTCTTAATGGTTTTATCAGTGTTGCTTTGTGGAGGAATTTTGGCCCACTCTTCTGTACAGTGTCGCTTCATTTCATTGAGGTTTGCAGGCATTTGTTCATGCACACTTCTTTTTAGGTCCCACCTCAGCATTTCAATCAGATCCCTCTCTGGTCTTTGACTGTGTCATTGCAACTCTTTGATTCTTTTCCTTTTCAGGAATTATGTTGTAAATTTGCTGATGTGCTTTGGATTGTTGACCCATTGACACAATTTAAGCCAAGCCAACTGCACGTGCGCTGGTCCTGTGGCTGCTAACAAGCATAGATCATCAGCTGTCCAACATCGTGCTTGGTAGCTGATATGAGGTGTTTATTCTGATATGCTCTTTTAGGTTTTCTTTGAATGTGGCCCTGTGCATTAAGGCCAAACATCCCTGCTTTGGTCTCATCAGTCCAAAAGATATTATTCATAAAATCTTGTGGTTTGTTCAAATGCAACTGCACTCCTAAGCAGTGCTGCCATATTCCTTCTGCCAGCCCTGCAAAACAGACCATCTTTGTTCAGTCGTTTTCTATTTGTATTGTCATGAGTGTTAACCTTTAACATGCTAACTGTAGCGCTTGGGTTTTTTGCAGCTCCTGAGCGCTGCACGGTCTGACCTTGGGGTGAATCTTCTGGGACATCCACTACTGGGAAGATTGTGGCTCTGTGTTAACACACATATGAATGCGCCAGACCTGAAAGCTGCCCAAACCTCTGCTCTTAAAGAAGTATTTATGCTTGGTGATGATCAGTTAATCAAGTGCATTTCATTAGCAGCACGTGGCTGCTACTTACCCTCTTAATTCCTATAGAAACAATAAGGAATACTTTTTTCACAGGACTTTATCTCGATGGGTAATCCCTTCACCCACAGAGCATAAGGATGTCCATGGGAAAAAGAGCTCAGCCCAGCTAAACAGATATTATTTTCCAACGTGTTAGGCAGCATTCTCCACCACCAGCATAAAAACACCAATAGAGGGAATATTTCTCAGCAAACTGCAGCTCTTTTCTTCCAGTACATTTCCAGGTACTTGCATAATCAGTGCCAACATGCACTGCAACTGTTCTAGCAGTATGTGGTTGCACAACAAAAAAACTTCATACTTTCTGTTATGTCTGTATTTTGATGATTGATTGTTTCCAAGAAATCACACCTAACTGGGATCAGTCATGAAAATAACAGCAGTGTGATACATGAATTTAGGGCTCAATATAACACAGGGTCTTGCAAAATTGTCCACAAATGATGTTTCTGGCTGACTAAAGTCTGCAGGGGAATGCTGAGAAGTTTTTCAGCAAGTGGGAAAAAGGCTTTAGCTAGTTTACAGTAATGCATTGCCAGCATTTTTTTTTTTCTTTTACATCAAACGAAGCCATGAAAATGCCAAAACCAAAATTTGTCACATGCGAGATAAGAAGTTTCTCTGTTGGAATGAAGTGTTATTAAGCAGGAATGGAAAATAAAGCTGCAGCTCCAACCGCACCACAAGGCTTCATGTCCTGCCAGACATGGAATACAGGTACAAATGTTTTCGAGTTTTCCAGGATCCTTCTCAAACACACAGTTTCCGATATACCTGTAAATCTTTATTTTGGGGTTTAAATTTACTGGTGCTTCTCCAAGACTCATGGGACTGAGACTTCATATTTTCAGTACTGAGTCACGTGTTCTAGTTTCTCTTCGGATTGAATAATGGACCACAGTGAGGGGGGAGGCAGTGTCCTGTTTCAACTCTTTCATGCCAGCTCAGGACTGGCCGGGCACACAAGGCCTTTTCAGGGACAAAGAAAAGTGGGAAAATAGAGACGAACGGGGAACAGAGACCTACTCAGGGAGAAGGAGGCAAGCAAGAGGAGAGAGAGGGGAGACGCAAAGGCAGTCCCAAAGGCAGAGAAGAGGCAGCTGGCTCAGAGGTGTGTGCGTCCTATTTTTAGTTTCCCTCATGCACAGCTCAAACTCCACACAGCTGCTGGAGCATTTGCACACGAATAAAAAACAAAAACTTCAGCACACCTCCTGCACATCCACGCAACAGGAAGACTCGAACTTCAGGCTGGCTCAGGTGTTTCAGCTGTTACTGGCTTAGAGCTTAAAATCCCGCCAGCATCCCTCGATTAGCGCCTCTGTTAAGTTTTACACGCGAACACAAAGGTGGGGTGCAGGGTAAAGTCACGTGACCCAGAGAGCAAGGCTGATACATACCGCCTGCAGCCTGAGAAGCAAGACAGCCGTAAATAGCCTGTGTCCCATGTGAGTAATGTATGGAGGGCCGTGACAGGCTGAGAAAGCAGCCAAAGGGGGTCATTAATGACAGAAGTAGCTGGGATGTCACTCAGGGATATCAATTGTGTATTTATTGTGTCCCCTGCATGCACAAAATATAACACAAGAAAACGTTTCATTGATTAAATGCTGTAGGATATCTAAAGTTTTCGCCTTAACGGCTTCAGACTAAAACTGTTTGTGTAGTTCCCAGCAGAATGAGCGCATGTTTATTTCACAAATAAAGCAAAACATCCCTGAGCAGAGCCTCGCTTTGACAGTGACTGAAACAATGTCAGAGCAGCAGTAATAAGCCCGCGCATACGTAGGTAGGAGAGCAACTTAGCGCGCTACCCAGAAGTAAGAAAAGAGGTTGTTTCATTTATTTATCAAATGTAAAATATTTATAGGATTCAATCTGCTGGCAGAGGAAGACCAGGCAGAACAAACTGTGGGAGGAACTGTTGTGAAGTTGCTTTGCAGATGGATGTTAAAAAAAAATAATAATAAAAAACATCTGGTGGAGGGCTGCCTGCTGTTCTGCATACATTTGCGTCCTAAATTACATTCCTGGACTTTCAAGCAGTCACGGCTGAGTCAGTCCCAGACCCAGAGTGACAACGCACTGCGGGCCAAAAACATCTCACTCTTTTGTCAGCTGGACTTTGTCTCTCAGAACCTGAATAAAAGAAGGGGGATGTGTCTGCGCATACACAGAAACGCAGACTCGGAAAAAAATGCAGATATTCTGGTTGAGCCAGTCTGACTGGAGTACTGTGTTTTTCTTCCAAACACAGCCGGCGGCCTCATCTCACATGTTACTCCGTGGGAAAAAAAAAAAAAAAAAAAAAAACAGAAAAAAACCCCATCTGT
>VURO01004513.1:22793-56290 GCA_015108175.1 Pelvicachromis taeniatus | reverse complement strand
AAAAAGCCGGTTCACTCCCTGTCCGTGGAACTTTTAGTAAAGAGTGTGAAAACAGAAAAAAAAAGAGGTCACCAAATCAGCACCTGAGAACTGCCGCAGTTAAGAGAGCCACTCGGTTTTGGGTGGAGGATTAGTTCCCCTCTGAAAGGAAGAAGTTAATTATGTGGCTGTGACGCACCTAAAGTGCTGTTCGATTTGTGGCTAATCCTCACCGAACTGCTGCGCGAGGATTACGCAGTTTCACTGGTGCCTTGTTTCGAGTGAAACTGCTGAAAACACATCCTCGTGCATTTGGAAGCATATCTGCACACGTACCACACCGAAATGATCAAACACAGCGGCAGACAGAGGAGGAGAAAGAGGCCTGAAAGAAAGAAAGAGAGAAAAAAGTCGAGGGGGTGAAGGCAATGCTGAGGCAGATCACACTCAATGAGTTAGCAGCACTCTCTGAGCAAGACAGCTTTTTAAATAAAACATGAAAGCCGGAGAAGAAGTCACTACTTTATATACAGCAACTCGTGGCAAGCCATGATATTCTGAGAGACAGGGCAGCCAGCTCAGAGCTGTCCCTGGGGGAGATCCTTCAACTCTCCATCAGATAGACTATATATCAGAACCATCAGACATGATCCCCAGTCCTGCAACATGCAAGGCTCCGCAGTGGAGGCCAGACTGACCGTCGGCTGTAAGGAGCTGATAAGCACTTATGCACTGACTCCCTCTGAACAACTAAACAAACACACTCCCTCCTCCATCTTCTAAAGGATTACAGGAGATCAGTCACTCACACACGGGAGCGTTACAGTCATCAGGAGGTTACGTTTCAGTTCAGTTCCGGAAATAAATAAACTAAAAATAAACTAAAATCAAGTACAGGTCGGCCCCCCTCATGTCTATACTTATGAGGTTGTTAAGAGGAAGGCCCTGTATCAACACTGAGGTGAGCATGTAAATAAGTCATGGCTAATCTCTCCCCCTCACGTTCTCCTCTTCTCTCTCTCTCTCTCTCTCTCTCTCTCTCTCTCTCTCTCCATAAAAGCCATATGTACATTTTTAGAATTCCCCGAGTTCTGCTGACGTGAGGAAAGAGATGAAAGATTCATGTTTGTTTAAAAAATTCAAACTGATGTCCTGAACTTTCCGTACACAGCCCGCACGGGTGAATTATTTAAGAATTTGATGCAAGAAAGGGAATTTGGGTGTTTGGGCTGTGCTGCTGTAATCCAAGCAACAATTAAAAGTGGTGTTACATGTTAACTGTGACTGCTTCGCATGCCTTTTGGCAAAATTGTGGTGGAGGATAGAAGTGCCCGGTAAATGTCAGGTATGCTTGATATTCCCTTTACTCAACTCAAACTGATGTGCACTGCTCTGGCACATGATAAACTGCTGCGGAGTGCGGTGAGTGAATGCACCAGCAGAGGGAGCCAAAGTCACACGACTGCGCTGTAAACGATGCCCAACACTTCCCCTGGTTCCTATATTGTATGGGGTTTTTTTTATCAATAAAGATGGGCATGCTCAGGCGGTTAATTTGAAAAAAAAAATATTTAAAGCTTCAATGTCTGTCATGTTTTATTTTAGTGGTTTTAAGGATTTGTTTGAGGCGAAAACATATACAAAAGTTAAAAATATATATCTATTTTTTAAATGTTGGAATTGCAAAGTCATTTGTCTTAAATGAGATTTAATTTTAAACATCCATTTTAACCCTTTTTATGACATCACCTTGAAATATTCCCTGTCGTTACCCTGAACGGAGCAGAGCTGATCAGCTGTAAAGGGTTAAACTTTAGACACTGAAACCCGAGACAGTTCCTGATGGATGCGCCCGAAGGCGGCTGAGACCTATTTAGGAGTTTGTTTTGTTTGTTAGAATTCGTCTAGGTGGGTTTTTTTTTTTTTATGTCGTCATGATATTTGGCACGGGTTTAAGGTAAAGCTGATGCGCCCTTTATGCCCCGTGCTCGGCGACAGTGGCGAAGAAGTTACGCATTTCCAAATAGTCGAAGTTTATGGATTGTCACTCTGATTGGCAGGAAGCAAACGTGTAAGTACCACATGTGGGTTTTTTCTTCTTTGACGGGGTTTCTTATAAAAAAGAAATATGGAGAAACTGTGTTATTTCCTGGTTCTGTCCTACCTGTGGAGTCAGGTGAGCCGACATGATACCTGCGCGATGCACCGCGGGCGAGAAGCCGCGCACGGGGAGCATTATTAAGTTGTAGTTCCACCTTATCAAATCTGTCTGGAGGCATGTGGTGGGACATGGAGCTCTATTGCCTGTCTTGTGCGAGGACTTTGGTCACTCGTGTTGTAACTGCTTCACTGTGTTGTGTCTGGCAGTAACTTATTTCACTACATTAGCTTCCCATTCCTTTCTCTGTGTCTCTGTCTCAGTATGGTGGATTACAGTGTTTCCGATGTACCAGAAGCCCTGTTCTCAAAGAACAGTTACAGTTATAAAATGGAGGAGCTGGCTCTGATGGCCTTGCTGGAGTGCCCTTTGTGTCTGGAGCAGCTGGATGTGTCAGCCAAGGTCCTTCCCTGCCAGCACACTTTCTGCTTGCCCTGCCTGCAGAGGCACGAGGCTGACCAGTACCAGCTATTCTGCCCAGAGTGCCGCGCTCCTGTCCCGGCCAGGACCGCAGAGGAGCTGCCTACAAACCTACTGCTGGTGCGGCTCTTGGAGGGGCTGAACGGTCCCTCGGGGCCCAGCAAGAGCACACAGATATCCCGCTATGCAGTCCCCGTGTCCCGGGAGAGCTTAACAGGCAGGGACGATAAGCAGCACCAGGAGAGTCCAAACAGAGAGAAGCAGGGGAACAGCGAGGTGAGTGAGGCCTCACCCAGTCATCTGCAGCTCTATGAGAAACAAAGCAGAACTGTAAAAACTCATATGTAAAACCCAAGTGTTGCACATCATTACTGACAAGTACAATTATTTATTATAAAAAGCTTCACTGCAATACTACACTACACCATACAGCCTAAATGGTTTTACACAGTGGTAAAAATGCAAATGTTTGCCCTCTCAATTTTACTTTGAAAACGTTTGAACTTTGGGGATTTTTTATTTTTAATATGATGAATTTTCAATCCTGGATGTAGATAAAATCCTGTATGCAAACTGTAGAAAATATTATAATTATCAAGTGATTTAAAAAAAAAAAAAAGATAGCACTTTATGCCATTAATCAACAGAAGTGCTGCTGAGTGATAAACCCACACACTTGGAGGGCAACAGGAGGATCAAACCGAGCCAGATGATTATATGTGTGTGTCATATCTGACACGGAGAGCTGTTTCCAACAGTAAGCGATATTTTTCATGATAAACCGAGTTGGTCCTAGTCATCAAAATGTTGCTTTTGGTGACGTGTGAGTCCGTGTTTCTTTGGATCACTTCATACCTGTGCACATGTTAACGCTGAGATACAGAAACACCAATCCTCCTGATACACAAGCGCTCTATCATAACTTCATATTCCTAGCATTCTGGTGTTTATATATTAAAAATAAAGAAACATCGGAGATATATTTAAAGCATTTAAAGAAGAAAACATATTTCTACTTAAAGCAGTGACCCTGAGGGGACAAATGATGGGCAATCTTAGGAAGGTGGGCCGAGTCCGTAGAACAAGTTGAGGAAAAAAAATTCTAAATGTCTGAAAGTGAAGTAAAGTGCACGGACACACAGCTTGATCCAGGGGCATTTTTGGACAATGATACACTTTTGGTCATTTTGCCCCTGCACATCACCACAGGGGATTTGAAATCAAACAATAAACATGTGACTAAAGTTCAGACTTTTAGCTTTAATTCAATGCAGTCATTAGGTGAATGCAATGCTTTTGTAAAACCCCTTTAACTAAAGCTGAAAGTCTGCTGTTCTCTGTGGTTAGAAAACTCTGTTTTCCCAGTTTATGAACCCAATTGTACCTCCAACTTTTCCTCACTGGCAGTGATGCAGTCTTTGGGGAGCCACCAGAAAAAATTGGATGACAGTTTTATTTGCGTGCAAAATGAAAAGCAAAAAAAAAAAAACTCAGCATAAAGATTTAGAGATTGCCCTAGGCACAAGAAGATGATGAATGCACAAGATGATTCTTATGCATTTTAAAAGATTAGTAGTATTATATACGTCTCTGCACCACATTTGACACTGTCATGTAATTCAAGCCTGTGAGGATTGCAAAGACTTTACAGTCTGTAAATCTGCTTTCCCACATGTGCTCTGTATACAAGTTGCTCTAAGAGTTCAGTGGTCTACTTGAAACCTGATTTGAGTTCAGTCACAGTTCAGAAAGCTGAGCCTGTTTCATTAAACTGGGTCAGTGATCATTTTGGCTCCTTCCACATGCTGTCATGGATACAGTAAGTGTCATTCTGATTAACTGCAACCTGATCCTGTGATGACTGAGTGTAAAGTGGATGTAAACCGTCTATTACGCACTTTATCTACAGACTTGATACAAAATCCCCAAACCATTTATTCAAATTACACATATAACATTTTCCACTGGTGTGAAACTCGGGGTGTCGCCTGCATTTAGTGGTTCCAGAGTTCACAAGGAGACTTGTGAAATTGTTACTTTAAGTATGACTTGAAGTCCATATTAATCAGATTTTGTGCTGTTTTCGAAAAAAAAGTCCAAACTCGAGTGTAAACTTGATACAATCTTGAAAGGAAGAGGAAAAAAAAAAGAAAAGAAAGGATGTGTCATATCAAAGTCATCTGCATATCTCAGTGGTACATCAGTGCCGGTTCAGCGCAAAATTGTTTTGTCATCCCACAATCTGACTCCTATTAGAAAATGAAGCACAAACTAAATGCTGAGGGTTTGTCAAGCAGTGAAGACACAACAACTGTCCCTTATTTTCTGAAAATGTGTCAGAGTCGGGGACTTTTACAGATGTTTATCCATCATGTTAACTACAAAAACGTAGCTGTTTCCAAAAAAATCATGTTTAATTGAAATTGCAGAATTAAATTTTGTAAGAAATCTTAATTTTTTAAACATACAGCAGCTGATATTTGACTTTCTTCTGCACTTCAGGCTGCTCCCAGACCATCAGTGTATAGTCACAGAGGTGATTTGTCAGGAGAGCTGGTCCTCTCGGCTGGTAACGCTATCACACCAAAACATAAAGGGGATGACAACTGGCATGCCGGCGACAGTAGCAGTGCGTCTGTCAGTGCGCTGCAGGCCGTCAGCCAGACACCTCAGCTGCAGCCCCTCCAGCAGCTCCAAGCACCAGCTCTGTGCAGAGCACTGTGTGACTTTAACCCAGAAGAAATGAATCTGGAAGACAGCAAATATTTTCTCAGCTTCCTCAAGGTGAGCCACTCAAACTACTGAGATAGCACAGCAGGGGAAGGTAGCGTTCATTGGGTCATTGTGTGTGCACAGTTTTAAACCTTTTAAATAGCATCAGGTTTTACTTCAGTGCATCTCTAGTGTAAAAAAACGTATATAGGTTCCACTGCAAAAAAATATGCCATAAGCCTCAGTATTTAGACATTCAGTTATTACACATGCATTGAAGTTTACAGATCACCACGGCGGTACAAATGTGAAAAAGAGAGTTTTCAAAGGAGTCTATGCAGTCGGTAATGCTTCCATAGGAATTAAGGGCCACATTTACTAAACTGGGCAGAGTAGCACTTGAGCTCAATCCCCACACAGCGCTGATTGGTGTGTGCTGTTTTCTAAACACAAGCACTGATGATTCATTTCAATATCAACTGCTAAAAATAAGACATGCTTTTTTTTTTTCCTACATTAAATATCAGTAGCAGCAAAGTTTGTGTCACAAATATCAGTAAATCCTTACTCACAACTTTGTTACTGCGCTCTCCCTGTTAATACAGACGGTACTTTTTTTTTCTTTTTTCTTTTTTTTACACCAAAACCCAGTTTATGGAGCAACAGCACAATCAGTGGTGTGGTAGCAAATGTAAGCATAGAGGGTAAGCAGCAGCCATTTGCTGATAGTCACTTATTGGCAGCCAGTGCAAGCACCTCTATGAAAGCAAAGGTTTTGGTGGTTTGCTAGCGTGATATCAGATGTGTGTTAACAGGAAGCCACAACCTTTCCAGGAGTTTACACCCAACATCAGATGCTCAGAGAAACTACAAAAAAAATCCAAGAGCTATATCTCAGACAATGCAATTAGAAGAAGACGGAACAAGTTAGGCTTGTTTGGTAGGGTTGCCAGAAGAATCCTACCAAACAGTTTAAGTTTGCAAAGTTACACCTGAGCAAAGTAACTTATGGTAACAAAGTCCACTGGAGAGACCAGAGCAGTGTGGGGATGTTTGGTCATAATGCACGGCACCGTGTTTGGAAACCAAACACCTCATATCAGCTGTTAAGGCCATGGTGGAGGGGTAATGTGAGGCCATCTGGCTGAAGCTTGGCTGAAACTTTGACAGTGATCCAGCACCGGAGCAAATCTACAACAGAGTAACTGAAAAGGAAAACAATCAATGGTGGTACAAACTCCAGACTTCGACCTGATTGAAATACTGTGATGGGAGCTGTGCATAAACAAAGAGTGGGCCAAAACACCTCCACAATGATGTGAGACACTGATAAAGTTATACAGTCGTAGTTTAAGCTGCTGGTTCGACTTGTTGCTTTGGTTTGGATTTCGTAGATGCACAAAGGACAGATCTGTCAGTTAGCCGTCTGCTGTGTTAGAAGCCTTTCGATTGGTGTAATCACTTCGCTGCTGTCATGGCGGGAAAACAGGAGTTTTGAATGAATGCTTAACCCCTTTTACTTAATCCTGCTTTCTTTTATATTAAACCTGAGTTTGTAGCAATCTATGAATACAAAGTGTGCAGGAAGTCCCCAGCAAAGACTGCTACATAAGGCTCACCGCGTTTGTTCTTTTCACTGTTTTCAGAGACTGAAAACTGAGACTTGTGGAAATGGAGGCTCAGACCTCCGTTGCAGCGGTTCTTACTTACCCTGGATTTCTAAGGCAGTTATATAAGGGCCTTGGTACTTTTGTGCTCTCCATTAAAGCGCCCTTGAGCAAACCTTTATTTTTTTATAGCAGGTGGTCAAATGTTTTTTTTAGAGGCTAGCCACAGAAAAGGGCAAGGCCTGCAGACACAAAAGTTGATGTCACATGTTAGTGGAGAAACACAGGGCTCAGAGAGTTTCCGAGCTGAGTGCTCAGTCTCCGGGGCAAGCGCACTCTGTTAAATCTATCTGGTGTCCCGTCTTGTGTGTGGTTTTCAGTCTATCTGTTATTTATTTTGTGCTCCACACAGGGAGACATTCTCACTGTCATCAGGCGGGTGGATGAAAACTGGATCGAGGCCAAGCTGGGGGAGAAAGTGGGATTCTGCCCTGAGCAGTTTACAGAGGTGAGTTTCTTTTCTACCTCAGATGTGGGTTGTGACCTTTTCAGTGCGATTTTGCTTGACACCTGCCGTTAGCCACTTTTCTCTGGCAGTGTAATCAATTGAACTGCAGATGTCGTCGCCGGATGCCATTAATTCCAGGTCACTGCCGGGACGCTAACTTGCTTTTCATTCAAATCTCTGATTCGGCAGTAAATGTCACTGCTGCTCTGCAAAGTGCTGAGGCAGAAAGCTAATCTGCGAAGCCCTGCTGTGTCTGCAGCTGCTCATTAGTTTGTGACTGTGCGGCTTACTCAGGGTTGTGGGGCTTGCTTAGCTGGCTGACTGTCATTTGTTTTCCTCTGCACTTTCTGCCTCCAGGAATTAACTTCACCCATGCTGGAGGGGGGGGGACTGTGTTTGTTCATTCAGTCGCTGGGGTCAATGCCTCATTCACTTCCTGTTTACTTTCCTAACTTGTCATCTGCTTTGCTGTGATTTCCTCACTAATACACCCCCCTCCTCTTATTAGTCCTCTCTTTACCTCGCATGCCGACTTTTATCTCCCGCTCGCCCGTGTCTTCTCCTCGAGCTCTGCTTCGGTGATGCTCTTTATCTTTCTCCTTTCCACTTTCCTCCTCTCCTCTCCTTTCTGAGCCAGCCGCTTCCTGTGTCGTGCAGCCAGGCGTAAAGACACAGTAATGCTTTCTCTGCTTGGGTGGCATAACAGCACATCACTGTGAGGAGTGAAAGCATTAACCCTGCCAATGCCTGTCTGCCTGCCTGTCTGTCTGCGCAGCTCATTTCTCAGCAGTAGCCAAGCCTGCCTGGCTTATTGGCTGGTACTTATCACGCTCTCTGCTGCCTGCCTGTCCAACAAGTTGTAGGGGTGAGTCTAGCTGTGATAAGTGGGTGTATTTAGACAGATGTTTAGCTGGTCAGCAGGAGCAGAGGTTGACAGGCTCAAGTTAGAGCGACTTTGAGAGGAATTGTTTTTTTTAGGCTGAGGATTTTTCTGTGTTACGATTCTTACTGTGCTTCCTTTTTATGCATTCATCCTATTCCAGCCAAACTCTGTGGCTGCCAAACTGCTGAAGGGAAAGAGTCGGAGGGGGGGGGATTCAGCAGAATTTCACCATCAGACTGTGAGCGGGAGCAAAAACAAGGCCACTGACGCATCCAATAGGACTGCCCATTACGGAGTCCCTCTAGCCCCGGCTAAGACGCCCGTCATCAACACGTTGCCCCTCTTCAACCAGCGGAAACAGCCCGCAGCCGGAGGAAGCAACTTTTATCAGACAGGAGACATCAACAATACCTTCAACAGCTACAACCATCAGGGTCAGACGCAGCACCTCTCCGTGCACACTGCCACCTGGGGCCCTTCTCATTCTTCCAGAGTGAACTCTCAGCGAAGACGCCGCTCTGACTCGCACAGACACCTGTTACAAGTGAGTCACAAACCTCTCTTTATTATGCTGTTATTTTTTTCTCCACCTCTGCTGTGATCTTTTCATTAAAACTGGGTTTGGCTTTGTGCGCAGTGATTTGCTCTAACAGAAAACATGTGGTTGGCAAAAAGGTGAAACGGTTTTCTGTGCGATAATAAGAGGTGTTTATTTGAGTCACTGATCAAGTTGGCCTCTGGTAAAGGAAGGGAACCGTGACACTGTAAGCTGCAGGAATGAGTGAGAGGGAGAGATCGCCCTTGTGATTAAGTGGTTCTCATTAAGACGAGACACATGTGGAAAAGGGAAACAAAAGACATGAGGAGTGGACCGTAACTTTCAAGAGGTCTTTAATCATGAGTCCTGGGACAAAAGCCAGGATTTCCCCTCTGAGATGAATTACAGTTCCACAGGGTGGGTTTTCTGTTTTCTCTCTTCATCTCAGGGACACGTGGTTTGTGATGTTGTGCGAGCTTCAATGCTCACAGGGAGAAGTGTCAGGCAGGAGAGAAAAGAGGAAATCTCTTCTGATTTGATGGGATTGTTAAAGTGACTCATTAAGTTCTTTTTGAGGGAGCACAGAAGAAAGCAGGTCAATTTTACTGTCTAAATTCATTATTACCTATAGAAGACTCTAGCAGTCTCGAAACCGAAGATTTTTGCTGTTTCATTGTTTAGTGAGGCTGGAGTTTGGGAATGTTAGTGTTTCAGGCTACAAGGTTCATAGCTTTCCCGCCACTAACGTGACATCTGCTGCATACTTTATGAGGAATGTGTAGCAATATCAGGACGAGGCATGATTTGTAAACATATCCCTGCACATATCTTTAAGCAAGACAAGAAGAGTTCATTTCTGAGAAAACTTGTGATAAAACTTACTCGGGAAATGATCCAAAAGGTCCTATAAATCATCAACACATTGGAGTAAATAACCAGACATAGTGCTGTTAATTCACATTAGAAACAGCGGTGATGTGGCACCAAGTCATGGGGCCTGAGAGTGCGGTGCTGGCATGAAAGCCTCTGGAAGGCTTAATAATGTAACGCGCTGCCAAATTCCCTGCCCTTCAGAATAGCGATTTCCTTTGATTCCGTTCAAACGTCTCGGCTCTGCCCTGCAATTACACATGTCATAGCGCAGAAATGCTCAACCTCATGCAGGTTGGAGAGAAACAGGAGAGGAAGGGAGGCGGAGGGGAACGATAAGAAATGAGGAAACGGGGCAATAAGGCAGGAAGAGGAAAAGCTGAGCGGCGGAGAAAATGGTATGGAGCGAGGGAGAGAAACGCAAAACGTTTTCAGGCTGCAAAAACAAAAAACACATGAAGTGGGAAGAAGGAGGAGGAAAAAATGAGAAATAGATGGTGGAGAGTGGGAGGCTCAGAGAGTCCCTCAGTGTGTCTGCTTATCGCTCTCATGCTGATGATGATGATGAGTCACTGGTGAAGTTGCTTACATAACAGACCCCTCTCCCTCTCTGCCCTTCCTTCAAACTCCTTCCTCTTCACTAAGCAGGTAACGCTCCCTTTCACATCAGCGGGCCTGTAATGGCAGACGAGCCACGCACTCCCCCCTTTTTAAGGGAGCGGAGGGTCGTGTCCCTAAAGCTGAGGCTGTGCTCTCCGGTGACCAAGACAACATGTTTGTGCTATTCTTGGTGCCGCTTCCCATCGGCTCTTACCGCTGGCTCTCACCTTTTTTTTTCTTTTTCTTTTTTGCAGCTTCCCTCCTACTGTGGATGAAATAATGCATATTAGTGTGAATATCATATCTTACATGGTTATGTAAGAGCAACATTTAGGATTAATACAAAAAAAAGTTCACTCCCTTATCATGCTTCACCAGAATATCTGACATCATTGTTATTGTTATCAGCAGTTATGCAGTCAGCCTGCAAAATGACTGCATAAAAGAGCAGAAATAATCAGGCTGAGTTATTTATATGGCAGCTTTCAAGTGCAGAGAGTCACAAAGTGCTTCGGAAAACACAGATTTAACCCTTTCACGCACAGTGGACACTACAGTGGACACTACAGTGGACACTACAGTGGACACTACAGTGGACAGCGATTCAAAGGCTGTTTTCCCGTATTTGTGTCAGTGTTGATGGTATACTTGCACATAAACCACTACATTGGACACTGATGTGTCACTCCATACCAAATTCATAAGTTAAAACATATGTTGTCCAGCTAAGTGGACATCTTTGAAAAGTACAAGTTTAAAAAAAAAGTTCAAAAATATTTTTGCCATGCCTAAAGATGAATAAAAATATTAGGAAAATGATAGAATTCATGCATGAAAGGGTTAAAAGTAAAAACAAGATAAATGGCAGATGGTTCTCGTCAAACCTCAAGCTTAGTCTAAGATGGAAGATAGACAGATAAAAGTTTAGGCAAACGCAGATCAGACGATCTTTGAGGCTTTGTGTTTATGTAGGACTGCAGTAGATCTGTAATCTAGTTCAGTGTTTGACTGTGTGCAGCTGCAAACAGGAACCCCGAATTCAATTCTGATTTTAATTAGTCACACATGAGGGCTCGTAGGTGACCTGGTCAAAAGCTTAGCGGCATTTCAGGCAAAGTGGATTTGTTAATCTGCTGCAAGGAGGAGGAAATGACCAATTAATTGTTTTAATGCTTCAAGTTTTACATAAAATATCTTTTTTTAGCTTCTTGAATTTACAGCTTTGCTTTTACTTTCATCACTCATTCAAGGAAATGAAGGAGAACTGAAGGAATTTGTATATCTCTTTAATACATTTAAAAATAACTTTCAGTTTACTTTTGAGTACAGTAAAGAAACACTGCACTTCGTTGACATGTGGGTTATGTGTAAGAATGTTGAAAAGCTACTGATAGACATACATTATTATTAGCTACTGGTGCGTATCCGAAGCCACTTAAGAAAGGCTTTCCTAATAGTCAGTTTCTTAGATTGTGACAACTGTGCCAAACCACAGAGGACTTTAATGAAAGAGCAGTAGAGATAAAAATCAAAATTCTTGCAAGGGGAAGAGAAACTACCTGTAACTACCTATTCTTCCCAGAGTGAGATCTTTTCTTTTTTTAAGCACTGCCAGATTTTGAAATCAGATCCCAATTTGACTGAGACCTTTGATGACCCACCTTTGTTTGTATATAAACGAGGAGGAAATTTGAAAGACAACTTGGGACCCCTTTGAGTCCCGTTGCAAATGGAAATGACTGGTGTGGACACTGCGTCCAGTGTCACAACACTAGTAAAACGACATCCTTTTGTCATCCGCATACTGGAAAAAAGTTTCAGATAAGAAGCGTGATTACATGTGCGTCTACTCGATTTATATATAAACGATACATTGCCCTTGTGGTTTTGCATGTATCAGCAAAACCACACGTGAACATAAAAGTGAGAGTCACCAATGTGACAAAGATTATCCAGTAGCAGCTCTTTTTTATTTTTTTATGATATGAAACATGATCTGTGAATCTTTACGATTTTGTGGTATTGAACATGTTCCAGCACCTCCAAAGGGTGGAAACCACGACTTATTATTAAAGAGAAGAGAGGCTTTCTGGATATTCAGCTCACAGACATTGTCACCTAAAGGACTGAATGATGAACTTGCACTCAATGTAATGTTGTAGCTTCTTCATGATCTTACCGGTATTTTTTTGGGAGTATGTGGTTTAAATTGTGACGTTTGCATTTTCTTAAAACACTGTACATCACTGAATGGACTAAAGAATGCATGGAGGAGTCCCTAATTGGCTGAATCTCACTGAACACTGTTTCTCTGGACCTGACGAAGGTCGCACAGACTGACACATTGCAGTTGAATAAAAAATAATGGTAAGTGGGACAGTGTGTGGAGGTTATACTATTTTTCTCCACAAAGATTTTTTCCCCTCTTTGCACCTGTCATTGATTTCCTAAATTTCTTACTCTACTGTTCAAAAATCTTTGACCAAAACAAATTGTACATTTTAAGACGGCCACTAAGTAAACAGCTTTTATTCTTCTTCTTCTCTTTTTTAGCTTATTACAAACCAAAGGATTAATTGGTTACTAAAAAGGGAGATTAGTCAATAATATAAATCATCCTCACCCTCTAACTGTCTGTTTGAAATGCAGCTCACGCATCCCTCTGCACAGCTAATTTATGTTTCCTGATTGGAGTTTTCATTAAACACATCCATGGCTCACACATCCTCGAGCTTGTGTGGCCACGTGCATCTGTTAGGGTGGAGACATAACTAGAATAAAATCCCGAACCTGTAAAGTGGATGAAAGCTAATGAGTATGTTAGGGTGGGGGACAAAAGCTGCGATCAAGGTTATCCCACCTGGAATAGACAGTGTTAGAAAAGCGCCTAAGCCTGAATGAGAAGTGTTGAATGGAGAAACTTTTCCATAACAATAAGCTTGTAAGAGAACATGATAATAATTTGACAGGGTTTATACTTCCTAACATGTAATACATACAAACTTAATAAACACACACTGGAAATGAGATCCAAACACCAATAAATTAATCTATCAATCAAATGAGGTTTGAAATCAGTCTGTACAGATCAGGTCTTCACGTGTTTAAAGAACAATTTCGTGTCCCTTTAAATTCATTATAAAATGCAGTGTTTCTGTCTTTTTCTTTCTTTCTTTTTTTTTTTTTACATATTTGGCATGAATGCTGTGAATCCTTTTCGGCCTCGTTAATAATTTTTTAGCATGTCAGGAAAAAAATAGACTTGAATAGTGCAGTTCTAACACATAAAATGTTAATACTGAAAATGACGCAGAAGGCGTAACAGCGTCACACATCTGAGACAGCCAGCAGTTGGTGGAGGGAAAAGCCTCGTGTTTTCTAACATGCCCTTGGCGGACGAGGGGGGGGGGGTTGCAGTGAGTGGAGAGCAACCTCAGAAAAGTGCAGCTGCAAGTGATCCCGCGAGGTAATTCCTGATGATGTCGGCGTGAAGCCACGGTGACTTGAGATCAAGCTAAATAGAAGTCAAACGTGTCATGTGCTGTTCGGTGGTTTGTGATTGTGTGCAGGCCTATCACCTATTGAACACAGCTAAGCTTCATATAATATCCAGCATACCGCTAACCAGCTTCAGCTTGACTAGAAGTCCTAATTATCCATAATAACTGAAAACACCTGCCCGGTCAGAGCCTTTGTGAATGTTTTTTTTTATCTCATATCATAATTTTTAAACACACACTATGATGTGGTGTTGGTAGTGTTTGCTTTTGTGACAGTAAAATGATCATTTCAGAAGATACAGGTTGTAGTTATAACATCAAATGTCACATTCTGGAAGAATTCTTGTGAAATGGGAAAAAAAAAGACTTCAAAAAGCCTTTTTTTTTTTTTTTAAATAAAAAATTAAATATATTGTTTTTAACTGCGCCAGATGTGACTTCCTCATTAATTCTTATTAAGCGACCTGCAGTTCAGGCATTTCCATAGTAACAACACTGATTAATGCAGAGTTGAGGGTAGAGTAGTTCTTTTCCACAACATTGCAAATAAAATGTGTTTTTGTTAAAACAAGGCTGATGACATTACTGACATTATTTCACAAAGTCACACAGTAGCTCATACCAAGTTCACTTTGGACAGTCACAAGATTAAAGCTCATTATCAAAGTCCCTGTGGAAAATATCAATGTGATTTTTTTTTTTCTTCTGGAAGCTCACTGCTGAACTATATCTGTAATATTTACACTTATTTATTATTATTTATTCATTATTGGCAAAATAATATATTGTTGGCAATATGTTGCGCATTAATATCCCGTTAATACGCTCGTTTGTGCTAGCAGGATTCACACTGTAGGAGCAAGCCAGCCTTTGACTCTAAATACAACTTTATTTGCTGCCTGACTAATATCAGAGTTAGTTTCTCTGTGCAAAAATCCTTCAATATCCTTCAGCCACTGCAGCTACTGGGTCAGTGCACCTGGCCATAGCGTGACTGCACTATAAATAAAGTCGGCTTTTGTGGCTAAAATAAAACCTAAGAATAGAAATAGGACACAAAGTCATGAAAGAGCTGAATAATTTAAGACATTAAGTTCTTTGTTGTCAGCGCTTTGCATCTTTTTCTGTCCAAATATAATGTTTACTGCTTCTTCATACATTCAAAAACATGGTTGTTTTCTTTATGACAGAGATGCTCATTCGTGGTCTCTCACATATGATGGAAGTCTGTCGTGTCCCCGGGAATCGGCGCACGTAACCTTACTTTCACACTTTTTACTTCTGCCTCACAGCGCTGCCTTTGAAAAGCAAGACTGCGGTTACAGAGCTGGATGCATCTGTCAGATACATCTGTCTTTGTGCTGTTGAGTTACAGTGCAAATGCAGCCCAGAGTGCGAGAGCGCCGCAGCATCCAGCCGCATACTGTAATAGCGGGAAGTCTGTGCCCAAAGGCTATCGTTAAAGCTTCAAGCAGCAGTTTAATGGTGATGCTGTAAATAGCAGCAGGAATCAGCAGAGAAGATGGGCGCAGCAATGTTATTTCTGCCTCTTTGTTTTAAGTAAGAAAGACTAATGTGTTTGATTAAAGGGGAAAAAAGCAGCACACAGGCCACACTTTATAAAGGTCACCCTAACTCGCCTTATTAGAGTCAGGTTTGACTCACATCCTGCTGACTTCATCACTGTAAAATATCCTTTGCCCTGAGCTTTGAGTAGACAAGCTTTGATCTGTAAAGATACACTGCAAATGAAGTCTATGTGTAAATTTTTCAAAGTATGACTAAGAATTTCAGAGGAAAATCCAGTGAATCATTTCTAATGTGCAAATGTGTGACAAATTTAAAGCGAAACGTAAAGGAATGAGGAGAAATATAGAGACTGAATGCACTGCATTCTTGGAATGCACCGATTGTGAAATCCTGGCCACATACCAAAGTCATGAATGATTTAGCTTCAAATCACACTGTTTTTGAACATTTGGCACAAATTGATTTGACACAAGAGATGAACATCCACCACTGATACGCCAAATGTCAGCTTATTTGCCAATGTCCTGGCAAATGAGTTGACACAACCGGCGTATTGATGTATTAGATACAAACCAGCAATTTTACTGCAACGGGTAACTTAGTGTTAGGAGTGTCAGCACGCAGAAAGAGAGTAGCAGCTTGGCTTTCAGTCGGAAGAAAGCTCAACACGTCCTCGGCTCCTGTTGTGCCTCAACTTTTGTGATGCAGATCTACTTTCTTTTCCACTGAGTGAAAGGTGCCTGAGTAAAAGGCTCTCAGTTAGTACCCCCCCCCCTCCCCCCCTCCTGCTTCCATGCCCGCTCTTACATCTTCAGCTTTATTACATCGGTCCCCTGCTGCAGAGCCTTGTGTGTGGTGAGCTATGGCAGCAGGTCTTTGTTAATGCACCTTCACACCCTCTCATCCATATTACGTACTGCCCAAAAATGAGGCGTTGGAGGCGTAGAAGTTATATAATACTGCTTTATATTATCAGATGGATCACGTGCCATTATGCCTGTCTTAAAAGCATTACAAGCAAAGTGCGTAGGCCGCTGTTTAACAACACAACAACATTTAAACCTCTCCTCTCTTCCCTGGCTCAACGGGTAAGCGAGCGAAAGAGGGAGCGGTGCTGAGCAGAACAAAGCAGTGAATCAGAAAAATCAAACGTTATTTTCTGATTGTATCACGGCTGTAATGTACTAAAGCATGAAGAAAGAAATGGGCCCACACCTCTGCACAGCCCTGCGGGAAGGCGCTACCTCGGAAAATTTTGTGTGAATGTGGCCATTCAAACAAACACACAGACGTGCACCTCTTTAGTCTATTATTTTATGTGTCCATGACGCAGATTAGCAGAGCAGAGAGCTGGAGACAGAGATGTTGCCCAACTTCTATGTTTTTATAAACTCCGGCTGTTATTGGTTGGGGTTACACGCTGACCACAACAAAATAAGAAGGAATTTAGACCATAAAGCCAGAGATCAGGGTCTCTGCAGATAAAAACTTTTGCATGAGTCTCGACATTTTTTACAGGAAAATGCATATATATTTTTTTTATTCTTTTAGAAGTGTTTGTGTTTGCTTTGATCTTGTTACATGTTCTTTTTTTTTCTTTTTTTTTTTGCATTCTGAAGTTTTTGTACTGTTAATAAAGAATTGGCAATCTGAAATAGAGAAATCAAGTAAATTCTCCTTCTTCTGATCAGTTTACCACATTACACTGCTCTATGAATTAAAATTGCATTTGGTATAGACAAGCATCCCAGCAAATGGCCCTCCTTGGGCCCCATGTGAGGGGGGGGGGGGGGGTGCTTTGGGCAAACCCACACATCCAGAGTACCAGTGTGAAATTGAGCAAAAAGAGGACCACAGTGGGGCCCATTGTGGGTACCCACAGTATGCCCACACAGTGTGGTCTGTCCTACTGGGACCCACATGTGTCCTGTGGTACATTATTACCAGAATGTTTCTACTTTAAAAGACTTCTTTATCACTAGGAGTCACCGCATACATGATTTAGCTGGGGTTTTTTTTTTTTTTTTTTTTACACCAGATTCCCTTACTAGCTTTCCAAGTTCAAACCTTTTGCTTTTTAGTCACAACTTACAAACCACTTTACTATGGAGCCACTTGGCATGATAAAAGTAAAAAAACTCAAATTCTACCAAACATTTAGCCTCTCTTAGAAAATGGAATATGTCCTGATATCGTTCACTGTTTGACTTCTTTTGCGTTCGGTATAGACCGACAGTACTTTAATAGGATCAGTTTAACTCCCAATTTGAATCGGTCGTCTTTTTTTCTCAGGCTCATATTTCTGACCGCATAATAGAACATGTTCTGTCGTTTAAGTTTCTCCATTACGGTCACATTTCCCTGTTTCCTTATTAATGTGCCAACAAACATGCCTATGCGGGTTCACACTGGGTAGGTGTGGGTGAACTGTGGGGCTGTGTGGGTGGGGAAAGCCCACAGTTATCCCAAGCATGACCCAATTGGGAGCACCTAAACAGGGCCAAGGGTGTTTTTAACCCTATGGGGTCCTTATATATGATTTCTGTTTTGCACATAGAAATCCTGTATAAGGACCCCATTACAAGTTGCCCACAGCCCCACTGTTCACCCACACTTGTCCACTGTGGGCCCACTCTTTTATGTTTGCTGGGATTGTGATTGCAGGATGAATAATCAACGATGTACCATGAGGTGTCCTTTGCTTCCTATCATTTTGAACCTATCCCATTTTAGAGCGAGAAGAAAATGACCAGCGAGACTCCGCCCACCATCTCTATGGCTCTGTTGAACCCCCAGATGCCCTCTGCCTCTGCAGACGGCAAAACCTCCTCCACACAGCAGCTCTCCATCAGTGTGTGAGTCACTGTTTTGAAACTTCATGGTGTGTTAATGGTATTCTAATGTAGCATCACATCTATGAGGTGTGAATAGAATAAGAAACAGTTATATATGGCCAAAAAAGGGCTGAATAATCTGGATATATTTTCGACTTCTCAGGTGTGCTGTCCTCTACTCCTACAAACCACGCCGACCGGAGGAGCTGGAGTTGAGGAAAGGGGAGATGGTGGGCGTGTACGGAAAGTTCAAAGAAGGATGGCTGCGTGGGTTATCGCTGAGAACAGGCAAAGTGGGCATCCTTCCCAGCAACTACGTCACTCCTGTGCTCAGGTGAGAGGCTGTGATCTCTGACCGCAGGAAATGGAGCTAAATGCTGTTTGGGTTCAGATAGTAACATAGTGTGGGCTATGAAGACGAGTTATTTTGTACACTTTTTTATGAATCAGAAATATAAAGCTGCATGGCATGGCCAGCTGCCGTTTTCTTTCTCATATATAGAAAAAATGTGAAAGTAGAAATTCATCAGTATCACTATACTAATATTTTGTTCCCAAACTACAGAACCTCGGCCAGACTGCTGGAGACTAAAGCGCCTAATGTGCCCTCACTGTACAGCACTTTATCTGGAAAGAAACACACAGCTGCCAAGAACCCTGCTGTGGTTCTTGCTCTTGATAAGGTGAATAGTGATGGAGCGATGTACCCACCAGGACAGATCCCATCTGTACCAAACGGAGCACACCATGCAATGTCGTCCGCTGGGGCCGGAAAAACTTCCTTCTACGGGGGATCACAGGGTTGGGAGACTGTAAGGCGCATGTTTCACCCACACAGAGGCGAGTGTCAAACAACCACACTCTCATTGCTTGATTGAATTATGCACTTTGTCAGGTATGTGACGATCTTTTATTATTTTCAGGCTCAAATCGTGCGTCCCACATGGGCAGTTCCCACGTTCCCTCCAACTCGCAGCACTTTGCACAACATCAGGCATCTGGCTACTCGCCTTCTTTGCAGAGGAAGAAGGGCAGCAGCTTTGTATCCAACGCTAATGTACCACTGGGTTGGATGACTGATCCAGCAGCGCCCTCTTCTGCTGTATTCATGAAGGACAGAGACTTCACTGCCCCACAGTCAATTCTAGTCAAGCCTGACATGCACAGGAGCAGTACAGAGAAGGTAATGCCATTCTTGTGATATCAGTGTCATTAAAGTTGATCATGCGTTTGCATATTTTCTCTCATACTGTCACAATGGTGCATGGTCATATTAAATATAGTTACAGATAATGAGGTCATTGTACATACAAATAATGCTTGTGGGTCCTGAGGCTTCAGACGTCTCTCAAATAGTCAGTTTTACAGCTTTCAACTCTTGGATCGGTAGGATGTCAAAGAGAGAGTGGAGGTAATGTGGTCAACTCAGGGACAAACCCCCTGGCACTTCAAGCCTTCTGTTTGTGAGGGGCAGCCAATCAGATGAAAGTTGGTTTAAAAGGGGAAGAGCTACAGCTACAGTTTCAGACAGAGGATGAACAGAGGGTCTGCACCAAAGCTCAGTATAAGTAGATAAGGATTATTTTCAGGCAAAGCTCTTCTACTAGAATAAAAATGTGGAATTAAAATTGACTTTTCGATCCACTTTAAACTCTTCACTGGTCATTTTGTGTGATTTACAGTTTGTTTTATTTCCATAGCCGGCAAAGTCAGTGCGGTTTGTTACAAATGAAGACTCCCCTCCCCCAAGACATCGGACCGCCTCTTGGTCGTCAGGAAATCAGGCTCTCTCCAACAGCCGACCCGGGCTCCTTCCTTTAGAAGTGTGGGCCCCGTCGCTCACACTGGGAAGGGACGGACCTGGGATTATCCTCAAAGATGGAAAAGGTCCTGTCGTCAGGAAAGGGCTTGAAACAGCCATGACAGATTTTTATACTATACAGAAGCCGACATCTCCACAGCCAACGTTATCAGCTGTGTCAGCACAGTTCAGCCCAAGTAGGTATGTTGGATTTATGGGTTTGGAGCAGTGATTGATCATACAGACTTGAAAGTCATTACTTTTTTTTTTTTCCCCCACAGACACAGAGTTACCACAACACATTTAGCCCAAACAGTCTCAGAGCTCAGTCTGCTTCAAGGAGAGCTTGTCCTCGTCCACAGACCGCGACCTGATGGGCGGGTTCTCGTTACTCAGGAGGGCAGCGGGCAGACAGGATTATTCCAGAGCAGTATTCTTCAATCTCTCGAACGCCTCAGCTGACTGTGCATTCCTTCTGTAGTTGTGTATATTTCTAAATACCATGTTTTAAAACTGCCAAGTGACTTGGTAGATCTGGTGACGCGTCTAGAGCTCCAAAGGTTAATGCTGCCAAACGACAATTCGGTGGAAGGTGTTTATTTTTGTTCTGAGTGAGAGTATGGGTAAATTCTCTGGAAATATTTGTTGCGTCCTTTAATGTCCGTGCATGTTTGTTTACACATGATCTGTTAAGAGATTTTGCACAAAATAAAAACACTTAATGACTGTTCCTTGTTTTATACCCATGTTACACGCATTTGTGAGTGCCTTTGTCAAAACCTATGAAGAAAGTATTAACTATATTTGTACATAATTAGAGAAATTATGTGGTGAAATACCCTTCTGGTAATAAAGTATACTTCCTCGACATCAGTAGTTTCATGTCGTCTTTCAGACATCAAAATAAAATCAATACAAAACAACAGTTGCATATTTTAGCATGTTACTGTGGTCACTACCACCAACCTTGTTCTATATGTAAACCTTCTTTTGCAGCCTGGATTTGAACTACAACTGTGTTGTGGCACACTAGTTCAGTTCAGTTTAGTTCAGCTTTATTCATGTACTACTAATTCATAATAGTCATCTGTTTATAAGATAAAAACCTTGCAATATTTTTTTTAAAAGAAACCCACTGATGCTCTACAAGCAAGCATTTTCCAAGTCTGAGGAGATTTTTAAAAACACCCTTTAAGCCCAGAGGAATGTCTGCAGAACAAAGGTCTAGAACAGGGATTCAGGTTACATTGAGGGCCACATACAGCCCACTTTAATTTTAAGTGAGCCAGACCAGTTAAATTCAACTTTCTGTCACAGTGCATAATTTTAACTGTACATTTAATCCTGGAGATATATCAATATAAGAAAAAATTAAGTAACCTTTAGTTAATTAACAAAAAGGGTACATTTTAAAAAACAAACAAACTGTGAACCCATTGTCAAAAAAACAAAATAAAAAAACAAATGGAAATTTGTGTAGTATACAGTGAAAAATTTGAACGTTAAAAAAAAGATTTTTGTGTATGAATAGAAGAGGTGTCTAATAGTAGTAAAAGCTGTAAAAAAAAAAAAAATGTACGCCTTTCTTGACATTTTCCAACGCAGTCATTGTTGAGCTTATTCTGTCCCCCGGGCCTTACATTTGACACCCGTGCTCTAGCAGGTCCTGTTAGGCAGATGGGAAGGAGCAGAGACAAGCCCCTCTCTTATTTTTCAGATTCTTCTCCTTTCTTCTGAGTCCTTCTCTCCAAGGAACGAGATTTTATTGCAACAAGCATTTAACAAAGTGAGTCATCCTCCCCTCATTTTGAACATAAAGTGTTGCATATCAAAACTATAAACTGTATTATGGACTGATTAAAAAACAAAAAATTCTGATCTCAGATGTAAAACTGCTCATGATGCTTATAAGTGAACTCAAAACTAAGGTCACTAGCCTTTTGCAGGGTGAACACAGAAAGCCGGATAACCTCTGCAATCTCAGTTTGAGCAACGAAAATGAGGCATTCTATATCTGATATTAGGACCTCAAATGACCTACTTGCAGGAGCTGTGCACCTAAGACCTTATAAAAGCATCATATCATGTTAACAATTTACACCCAGAAACTTTCATCATGCCTGATGAAAGCTGACATGTATGATGGTGTTGATCATTCTCTGACATCATCACATTCCCTAGCAACTGTAGTAACCCAAAATATGTGTAAAATCTCTGACTAAACAATAGTGCAGCATGGATATATATGCATGGACTCATATAGTAAATAAAAGCAATTTTCCATTTTATAGTTGAAGGAAATGCTTAATTTGATGATATAGTGGAAATCTACCGGCTAACCTAACCCCACCAGCTGTATGTCTGTGGATTGTGGGAGGAAGTTGGACTACCCAGAGGTCTAACGCAGACACAAGGAGAACATGCAAACTCCAGATAGGGCCCAGCCAGATGGTGGATTCAAACCTCTTGCTGTGAGGCAACAGTGTTAAGCAGCACACCATCATGCTGCTCAAGCTTTAAAAAGCATTTTAAATCATTGTATCACCGTGCTGCAGCACAGAAGTGGTCTTGCAGAAGATACACCATGTACCGAGCGCAAGTTATCACTGAATTTTCATTTTTGACCAATAGACGGTGATTAGCAATGAAAAGACACTTAAGGTGACAGTGAGGTGAACTCAAATGTGATGATCAACACTGTGATAGACAAAAAAAAAAAGGTCAGGCAGAAAAGATGAGGTTTATTTTGTCCTGACTCTGAAAAATAAAAAGCAAATTCCGACTCGATGAGCAAATATTTCAACTGCATACTATTTTAATACAGCTAAATACAATATCTGTACAAAAAATATGCATATACATTTCAGGAGCAGCGTTTTGGATTGACATCTAGAATCAACGTTCACGACTTTAAAATTGCTGTGCTAAGCTTTTAACAGTTGGTTAAAAATAAACATGAACCTCACAGAAACACTGATTCCAGAAGATATGCACATACGCCTAGCAGTCTGTGGCAATAAAGAGTAATAGCGAAACTACATTTCTCTAAACAGAAATGTGCTAGAGGTCAGATGATATATAATATATGAGTTATATACAACACACTGACTTCACAGCAAAAGGCTGGTGGTGAGTTGCTGCATCAAAATGCACTTTTTGTGTCCCTTCTGAGTTTAATTTTCTTCAAAGTTTAAAGTCTGATCATTTTTAAGCAAAAAAGAAAAAAAACACTAGTGGATTTAAACTAAAGTGGAGGCACAATGCATGTCAGTTATTGCAACAACAGCTAGAGCACCTCACAGCAACCACAAACGAGACGAAACAAAGCACAGTGATATAGAGATTAAAAAAACAAAAACAAGAACTTCTGAACTTTCTTTGAAGAAAAATAATGTGAGGGACTTCACTTAATTACACAAGGCTAATGAAATAACCCCATGACTGTCAAATGATGTCAACAAACAGAAAACGTGTATTCACTTTTTAGTCATTGTAGTTTTTATAGAATACTGATTGATTTTTGACTCAGAACACAAAGCAGTTGTGTAAAATGCTCCAACAGTGCCTCATTTTTATTTATTTACTTGTTTATTTGATTATTCATTTAAAATGGTTCTGAATTTTGAAACTTCTCATTGGTTTTAAATGTGAAATTTTGATCACCCATATGAAACTCTTAAGTAAATGTGGCTTGACATGAAAGATTATTTTTGTTGTTTAAAAAGGTCCACATAACCACGTTTATTTCATTCTGCTGAATCCAAATTTTAGAAATATCTTTGGGGAATTTCTTTAGTGTTATTCAGAGAGCCAGGTCACAACAAACGTTGTCTTTTATTGTACTGTAATCTATTATTAATCGATCCACAACTTGACATACTTGCATCATATATGGACTGAGGTATGAAGTGATTACTATTTGGTGGTCAAAGGTCAAAGTCAGTTTGTCACCATAACACTCCATGTATAACAAGTGGCTAGTCTACTTTAACAACCTCACTGCAACAGCTGTATCTTAAAAGGTACTTGAAACGTATTTCAGTCTTTGTCACTTATCCTGTTTAATGGAAACAAAAGAAAAAAACACATGAACACATTTGCTTGTGAACAAACTAATGTCACATAAACAAAGATGTTCAAATTGCATAAAATCTAAATGTATTTCGTCATGTTGGTGTAGCACTGAGGCAGCACGGTGGCACGGTGGTTAGCACTGTCACCTCACAGCAAGAAGGTCCTGAGTTCCACAAACTGTGTGGAGTTTGCATGTTCTCCCCGTGTTTGCGTGGGTTCTCCCTGGGTACTCCGGCTTCCTCCCGCATTTGTGGGGATAGGTTAATTGTCGCACTCACATTCACCCCATAGGGGTGACTGGTTGTCTGTCTATGAGTGTTAGCCCTGCGACAGACTGGCGACCTGTCCAGGGTGTACCCCGCCTCTCGCCTCTGGGATAGGCTCTAGCGCCCCCTGCGACCCTGAAAAAAAAAAAGGATAAGCGGTTGAAGATGGATGGTGTAGCACTCGTTTAGTCATTTTTACCACACGAAGCATTGCACTAGTCTAAGTATGACACAAATGCTGAGGATATGCTGTAATTTGACATTTCTGCTCAGGATTTACATCAGTATCAGTGAATTTCATCTAGGATACACTAAAATAAACTGAATGTAAGAATTATCCATTGATAACACACGATAGAGTGTGCATGACTGGGATTTTGTTTTAGGGCTGAAGGAAAATTCCAATGATGACATAGGATAGACTGTCAATTAAGGTAATTTTCCATTTTAGGACTGAGCAAAGTGTCAGTTTATTATAGTTTACTAGTCAAGCTCAATGCACAGTGCAGTTAGGCAGTCATTATGTATTTTAACACACAGCATTGTAGTGAATCACTCTGCAACACTCTGTTTTCTTATACTATCCACCTATACTTGTCTCTGTAACATTAAATACCCGATGTCATTCGATATGAAACCGCAGAAGTTGATAACTGAACCAGTGACGAATAGTTAACGCATGCGCAATCAGACCTGACAACAAGCCACTGGTTGTGAGGTTCTGGTAGTATGGGCACAGCGTTGCTATTTTAATGCTTTGGATAACCTAGAGTCAAATGAATAAAGGCTTGAAAAGATTTCACTGTAACTATACGTATATTGTAATTGCATTGCGGCCTTGTCACTATGCCGGTAAGTCCCCATGCATGTTTGCATTTTTGTTTTGTTTGCAAACTGGGTTCCTCCCTTCCTCTCTTGATGTGATGCTAACCGGTTAGCACAGCTAGCCTGCCGTCGTTGTTGCTGTAGGATAAAAAAAAAAAATCCCGCAGACTCTTCCGACGTTGGGGTTTACCGGTTACCTCAGATTAGGTGTCCGTGAGTGGTGCTTGTCAGCTATCATTGTCATTTATGTTACCTGTCCCAGCGTATTCCTGCATAGCAACAAAGCTAGCGGCAAATGCAAAGCAGGTAACTCAAGCATAACCTCACCGTTAGTTAGCTTCCAAAAACGTTACCCACAGAATTAGCCCACACTAATAAGCTAGCTCCACTGAAAAGACCTGACAGCTCTGCCCTTATATCCATGTTCGTGAACTAAACCTTATTTCTACATACTAGAAATAACTGTCTCTTATGGAATGGGGGTCCTTTATTTTTCAGAGCCATAAGCTTGAGAAGCAGGAGGTCAGCGATAACGTTAAGGTCGTGGTGAGATGTCGTCCCCTCAACCAGAAAGAGACGACCATGGGCCACAAACAGGCCGTCATAGTGGACGAGATGCGTGGGACCATCACAGTCAACAAGCTGGAGACTCCACACGAACCTCCTAAGACCTTCACTTTCGACACTGTGTTTGGTCCTGACAGTAAACAGCTGGATGTCTACAATCTCACAGCCCGCCCCATCGTTGACTCAGTGTTAGAGGGTTACAATGGTATATTTAATGAGACTACACACATGTTTTCAAATTACGAAACTATTGCTGTTCTCTTTATTTGATTGCAGCCTGCATTTTGGCTTCCTTCTTATTTTCCACATGCATTATTTGAAGTGATGATTTTTATTTTCTGCTGTCCATTTCAGGCACAATATTTGCATATGGGCAGACTGGCACAGGAAAAACTTTCACAATGGAGGGTGTGAGAGCAGTGCCCGGGCTCAGAGGGATAATCCCAAATTCCTTTGCTCATATTTTTGGGCACATTGCCAAGGCAGAGGGTGACACAAGGTAAGACCACAATCAGTTACACACAATTGACCCAGTCTTTTGTCTCCGCAAAACAGACAACTTGGCAAAGAACCAGTTTTAAGTTGCTTCTTTAGGACTTTTGTTAGTAGCAGCACTGTCACAAAAATGCATAGTTTGTTTCCATTTCTTTAGTCTAATGTATTCAAAAGCCAAATATAGCACTGTTTGACGGCATGAAATAGTATTTCTGCACCAGCAAGGTGATTCCCAAAGAGCTGTTAGCTGAAAACTTGGAAACTAGTATAGACCTGACACACAACCAAGAGATTCATCTGGCCTTTCATTTGATCCATGTACGGTTAGCTGAAGCCTCATCAAAAATGGTGGCTGTGAAGAAACCACTGTAGTCTACATCAAAGGTGAAATTAGGATTTCTGTAACTAGCTTCACATAAACTCAGTCTTTGGTGTCTTTTAGAAGTACTGAAACACAAATATGTAAAGAAGCCTTAAAAAAAGAAAGAAAAAATCCTGTCAAATGACCCAGCAAGGGGGTTATTTCAAAAGTACATGTGAATCTGTAAAATTAAAATGCCTTCATGTCATAGTTCTTAAAATTGGTTTATTCAAAAGGACAAAAAAAGATGATCACTGGCACGTAGAGGCACCAAGGATGTTGATATATTTAATTGATGAGTAAATATACAGGAGAGTGTAGCTGGATAAAAGATGAATAATTACTGCAGGGCTGAATGGGTTGCTGGGCTAGGTCAGAGCAGTGAATGCGTGACAGAACGTTCAGAGAACCGGGCGGGTTGATGGCAGAAACGTGAAGGAACTGTAGCTGAACTGAGCAGAGTCCAGAGTGAGGAGTACTAATCAGAGTAAAAACCAGGGCAGAGCAACCGATTTGAATGCATGAATGAGAGAGAGCGAGAGAGAGAGAGAGAGAGAGAGAGAGATTCAGGTCTCTGTGCAGTTGTGGATGTTGTGGTGAACTTTAACTGTTGTACAATTATTTATTCATTGTTGTTGACAAATATGAGGTCAGTTTTATATCCGTCTCATATCAAAGGCTCTCTATGTTTTTTTAAAAACTCTATTTTAGCATTATCGATACCGCATATTATCAGATGTTGTCCTACAGTAATGAATTTATTCAGACATGCTAGCTATTGGGTTGTTTGTTGCTATCTTTGTTTATTAGTGAATTCTCATTTTTATAATATATTTGTTATCTGCAATGAAATTATTTTTAAAACGTACCAAATCCCGAAAACTTAGATACTTAAAAGCTTAATTACTTAAAATTAGGAAAATCTTTGCCCTTGCTGTTGGTATTATAAGATGAGTTCAAAATGACCACCGTAGCGGTTTTGGTTTTCACATGTTTAACAATTTTTCTTTTTATTTAGCATCAGATGAGGTTTGACATTTTGAGACCACAAGTTAATCTGAAAGCGGTAAAGCACTAGAAGTCTGCAAAATTTATGATGTCATTGTTGTTTCGGGGGTTTTATCAAAAACAATGACACATTTTAGCGCGCAAAAGGGCAAAAGTGATGTGCACTGTAATATGGGGTGTCTGTGCATTAAAGTGACATCTTGCATTGAGGTGTGCACCATGTTAAAAGGTTTGACCAGTAATAGGTTTGACCTAGGACCTAGCACATTCAGACTTCAAGCTGAATTGCATGTCTACAGGGACTTTGCAGTGCTCAGTGACACAGAACTAATGGATAGCACATTGTGTCGTGTGAGACATTGTATGTTGCTGTTTTTGTTTACGTGAGCTTGCACATATGTTAAAAGCAAAAGACACTTGGAAAAACACTTTTTAAACAAGGTTTTTTCTATTAGATGAATGAAATCATTCATAGCATGGCATTTCCCATAGATGAAATGTATTACTCTGAATGTATTGCTCATTTGCGTGCTTGCATTTGAATTTTTTTTTTTTTAATTCAAATGCAAGCACGGCTTTTAAAGGTTTACAAACATTTACAATTTATAGTTTGAAATCTTAGCGACTGTCTGATTTGTATATGCGCTTGCCTTCCACAGATTTTTAGTTCGTGTTTCATATCTGGAGATTTACAACGAAGAGGTGCGGGATTTGTTGGGAAAGGACCAGATGCAGAGGCTAGAGGTAACATGTATTTACATTCAGTAACTTTTAGCAAAGCCGTTTGGAAGGAGTTGTCATGAAGGACACTATAGTCTTATTCGAATATGACTATAGTATATTATTGCCCGGTCTGTACCTTACAATATAAATTGCCTTGAGGCAACTGTTGCGATCTGTTGCTATATAAATAAAATTGAATTGAAACCTTGCTAGTGTATTTCTGACAGCAGCTCCTCAGTGTTATGTGAATATGTTGGTTTTTCTTTTTATAACAGGTGAAAGAAAGACCAGATGTTGGCGTGTACATAAAAGACCTGTCTGGTTACGTTGTGAACAATGCTGATGATATGGACAGGATCATGACACTGGGTCACAAAAACCGTAAGCAGAAAACAGGCAGCACTGAAAGTGAAATGGATGCCCACGAAACTACACACTGATCTTCGTTCCTCCTAACTGAGATATTTATCTCGTGTGATTTAAAAACCACACGTCAGAGTAAAAGGCTCTCACTACTTGTAAGAAATGGAAAATTGTGAATACTAAAGAGTAAACGGGAAATATGCAAAAATTATATTTTCAAAGTTTTAATTCAGGTTCTGTTTTAATGTTGCTAAATGTATCAGTGTAATTATGTTGTCTGATCAAACCTTCTTGTGCTATTTTTAGGGTCTGTTGGAGCTACAAACATGAATGAACATAGCTCGCGCTCTCATGCTATCTTCACCATCACCATCGAGTGCAGCGAGAAGGGCGTGGACGGCAACCAGCATGTGCGCATGGGAAAGCTTCATCTGGTTGACCTTGCGGTATGTATTCTTGTACTACTAAACTAAAGGAGATGATATTGGGTGTATGTACTGTATTCATACAGGCCATGATACACCTCGCTGCCGTTAAGTAAATATAGACTATCACTCCTTACAGGGCTCAGAAAGACAGGGCAAGACTGGAGCCACAGGTCAGCGCTTAAAGGAAGCAACCAAGATCAATCTGTCTCTCTCCACGCTGGGTAATGTCATCTCAGCCCTGGTGGACGGCAAGAGCACTCACGTTCCCTACAGGAACTCAAAACTGACTCGACTTCTCCAGGATTCACTCGGCGGAAACTCCAAAACGATGATGGTACTGCTAAAGTTGGAACGCAGTGTGCTGTTGCCTCTGCTTATGCATATCTACCTAAGCAGAGGAAGGATTTATTATAATTAACAAAAAAAGCTTGAATTCTTGCTGAAACCACTGATATGTTTTTGAAAAATACTGTGATTGATCTGTTTTGCTGTAACACCACTAAACAATAACTCCTGAGCTAACTGATAAATTGATGGGGAAGTGTTTTAAGTGTTGAAATGAAAGTTTTTGCCTCATTTCTTTAAATGCAACACTTTAATTCTCTCCAGTGTGCAAATATAGGACCTGCAGACTACAACTATGATGAGACCATCAGTACCCTACGCTATGCCAATAGGGCTAAAAACATCAAAAACAAAGCCAGGATCAACGAGGATCCTAAAGATGCCCTGCTGCGTCAGTTTCAGAAAGAGATTGAGGAGCTCAAGAAAAAGCTGGAAGAAGGTAAGAAACCAGAACTTTGAAATCATTGCACTTTTTCATTTCCATATCATTTTTAACGCCACGTCTGTGAAATGCCACTTTGTGGTGCATCTAGGTGAAGAGATCTCTGGCTCTGATGGCAGTGCATCTGAGGAAATGGATGAAGGTGATGATGAAGGAGGGGAGGCAAGAGATGGTCGAAGGAGAAGAAGAGGTAAAAACAGTTGTGAATAAGCACACAGATCGTTCGAGCTAAAATCTGCTTACAGTGATGATCTGCATATAAGATGTTTTAGGCCTTATCACTGTCATCATTGTATTATGAGTCAGCACTGAGGTTGCTTTGATGTTGCTTGAAGGTTCACAGGCTTCCTTAAACATAAAACCTCTCAGAGTTCCCCTGGTATTCTCACCATCTCTTTTTAAAATGTAGAAGGTGTTAAATACTCAGGAATTCAGTATGTGTTGCAATGCTGGATGTTTCCTGGACGCCTTGTTCTTTTTTCTTTTTTTTTTTAATATAATTGATGTGTGTGCATATTTTTCAGTTGGGATTTCTGTACTTGAAATGGTATTACGCTATTATGAATTAAGAGCAGCCGAACTGTCCGAATGCTGTGAGCAAGCTCATCTGCTATGTATGTTTATATGCGTATGTGCACATTACAGCGCTGCAGTTGATATACCCGCAAACTGCAAAACAAAGGCTGCTTAGACCTTATCTTTCACTCTTTATTTGTCATTGTGGGCTTCGTTGGGTATAGTACTTCCTCTTTTCCTTTACAGACATCAGCAACTACAGCAGCCATAATGGTTCAAAATTTGACTGCACCTCCGCAGTGCCACTGTCCACTGAGGACAAACCTCAGAATAGTGAGTTAGAGCAGCACTCTACTCACCAACCCACCTGCCTACAAATTTAAGCCCTTTTCACACATGCGACAGATACATTTGCTGCATTTTTGCAGCTTATGCAATGCACTTTTATGCTTTGGCTGTTTGTTTTCATAAATACTAGAGGCAGTTCTTTTACAAGTTTTGTTCCCATTTTAGTTTCCCCAAATGATGTAACCTCTTTAGACAGATGCTCCTAAGCAGTTTCAGGTTAAAGTAAATTTGATCTGGAGTTATACATTCTACATTTCAATGTTTTTTGCCCTCTGTATTTCCTTATTAGCTTGTTGCATAAGCTGTTCGAATGGGTGAATGGGTGGATAGCTTAAAAGATAGCTTATACGTTGTTTATAGTTTTTCTTTTTATGCTTTGTAAACGAGCATGAATGAAAGCTGAATACCAGTCTGTCATGTCTAATAAAGACAGAATTTTTTTTTCTTCAAGCTGTGGATGTAGGTGGTTTTCTTTAGGGGATTTCCTGAGGCCTCAATGTCCCGTCAATGACTCAAGTAATTTGTTGCATTTCCTCTTTAGTGGTCAGCTTACCTACTTACCTGCTACTATTTTTCAGCAGTTGTCAGAAGAGTTTCACAATTTCTATAATTTTTTATATTTAGTAAATAATCATATTTTTGTTCTGTCCTCTTGTGTGTTTCATGCCTTAATCAGTTGATGAAATAGAGAAACCCTAAAAACTATATTTTTTTTCCTCTGTTATTATATTTACAATTAGCATCAGGATTGCGTTGCTGGATAACAAGGAAGCATGCAATCTTTTTGAATGTTGAGCTTTTTAAGATCTTAGTTTGGTAATTTTACATGGTGCGTGTTGATTACAGGACATGTGTGAAAAGGGGCTTTGTACTATCCTTGACACGCTGCCACTCCTGTAGGCTCACAGCATAATCCCGCTTCCCAACTGCTCCACACGCCTTCATTGTCATCATCCAGGCCTTGTTAGGGTTTCCATAAAACTGATTGCAAGTTTGTCTATTGAATGAAGGTGCTCGTGCTGCAGATTCCTGGATTCACTCAGTCCTTTAATTTGGGGTTTGTGCCCAGCTGGACAACTTGTGAAAGGTTGATGTTATCCGAAGAATATCTTCTATTATTCTTCTTTACACATGACCCGAATGATCAGTTTTTGTACATGACAATTCAATAACCTCACTTTATACCTGCTCAAATTGTGATTTGTAAGTCTTTAATTCACCTACATTGTTTCATTCTTTTTTTCTTTCCAGTGCATCTTATGACTGGCATTACTAAAAGATGCTTCTCACCTCATCAGCATTGTGTCTCCCTCCCACTCCTCCATGTCCTATATTTTTTTTGTTTCAATTTATAGAGATGTAGGACTTTCAGAATCACTCTGTAATGTGTTTCTCTTTCTCCTCCTTCTGATGCAAATGATGCCTGACTTGCTATACACCTCTTAATTCAAGAAGAAAGAGGTTGGTGTAAGAGTCTACATGATCAAACTGTCCTTTAGAAACAAAGTTTTTGCTCACTTAAAATCTTCAAGATGGCCGCCGCGTGCTTTAGCAGCTTTTCACTAACTGATTGAATAACTGCTGATTGTATAAGCACTGCTAGCATTTTTCTGTTTGTCCATGTCTGACTGCCACCCTTAATACCTGCTTTTCATAAGCACCATGATATCATCCTTGCATTTCTTATAGCTTCCCTTATTCATAGGTTTTGCATATACTAACAGTGATTATTTAATACTGTGCACTAGCAAGCTAGAAACGTATGCACATGGATCCTACTAGCATTCCCTTGTAAGGACTCATTCAGAAGACCCACAAGTTTGCTTATAAAGTTGAGCAAACTTATGAGCTGCACAGATTAAATAATACTAATGCTGATTTTTAAAAAGTAATTAATCTGCCTTTAAATGATTCGATACCTATACAGTGACAAGTGCATGTTAAACAAATACTAAGGTTCTTTGCTGTCCTATGTGTGTGTATTCAGGAAGGAAGAAGGTTTCCCCCGACAAGATGGTGGAGATGCAGGCAAAGATTGAAGAGGAAAGAAAAGCTTTGGAGGCCAAGCTGGACATGGAGGAGGAGGAGAGGAACAAGGCAAGAGCAGAGCTTGAGAAGAGGGAGAAGGACCTTCTTAAAGCCCAGTGAGTCAATAAAGAGAAAGCAAATTCTGTTTTTGATTAAAAATCAAATGTATTTGTTCATTATGGTAACTGGTGGACCTTTTAAATGTCAGGCAAGAGCATCACCTCCTGCTAGAGAAATTGTCAGCTTTAGAAAAGAAGGTGATTGTGGGTGGGGTGGACCTCTTGGCCAAAGCTGAGGAGCAGGAGAAGCTTTTGGAGGAGTCCAACAATGAACTCGAAGAGCGTCGCAAGAGAGCAGAGCAGCTGCGGAAGGAGCTGGAGGAAAAAGAGGTGAGAATAAATAACATCATCGAATCCACGCCTTATCTAATCCTTTCCTAAGTTTGTCAGCTGACTATTACTTAAATTGTTGAGTCATGCTGTAGACGGTAATGTCACAATTATGAATCAGCTTTACCACTTGGGAAATTCTCCTTTACCCGTTGTAGCACATTGTAACCACAATAAAGCCACAAATAAATTGGAAAATTAAACCTGAAACCCATATCTGTCAGTTACCCTGAAGAGAATATATCATGTATGTTTGTTTGTTTGCTTGTTGATCAGTGGTTTCAAAGGAAAAAACAGCTAAATTAATAGTTTTACAATTTGTTTTGGGGTTTTTTGTTGTGTTTTTTTTTTTGTTGTTTGTTTTTTAGGTTGTTGTTTG
>VURO01004513.1:3755-22773 GCA_015108175.1 Pelvicachromis taeniatus | reverse complement strand
TCTGTCAGTTACCCTGAAGAGAATATATCATGTATGTTTGTTTGTTTGCTTGTTGATCAGTGGTTTCAAAGGAAAAAACAGCTAAATTAATAGTTTTACAATTTGTTTTGGGGTTTTGTTTTTTTCTTTGTTTTTGGGCAACATTTTGCTTCAAATATTTGCAACACTCCCAGCTTTAGCCACTTTAGTTGGTTAGATGATAGGATATGCTGACATTTACATTGCTTGTTTTTCAGAGAAATTATTGCATCACTGTGGTTGGAAATATGGTTAGAAGTTAATACTACACACTTTAATGTGCAACTTGATTATGATCAAAGGACTTGTGTTCTTTTAGTTTAATGTCTGATCTGATTTAAAGATGTTTGAAAGGATTTTATTTTTTAATAAAAGTGATATTTTGATTTTTGCTCTTTATTTGTGGCTTTTCCTGCTTGTGGCTTGATGGTATAGTGTCCTTTACCATACACACAATGTATATATTTTTTTTGTAAACCCAAACAAAAGCTTGCAAAAGTACATAGTTGTGCATAGTCACTGAACCATGTCTCTCTTAAAACAGCAAGAACGTCTGGATATAGAAGAGAAGTATACTAGCCTGCAGGAAGAGGCTCAAGGAAAGACCAAGAAGCTGAAGAAAGTATGGACCATGCTGATGGCTGCCAAATCTGAAGTAAGCTTAACAAAAGGGTTGCACCAAAAATGATCATTATTCTTTGAATTGTTCCCTGTCAGGACAGCAGGGCTATGTGCAGTGTCAGGACCGTCATGCCAAAGACTGTTATGAGACTTTAAAGTATTCCTGTTGTTAATTGTGTAATGTGTGATATATATATATATATTTAATCAAATAGTTCTTTGTCTAGATGTATTATTAGTTTAGCAGAAACTGATCTGTTGTGGTTGTTGTTGTTGTTTCATTGGTTAGATGGCAGATCTGCAGCAAGAGCATCACAGAGAAATCGAGGGCCTCCTCGAGAACATCCGCCAGCTGAGCCGAGAACTCCGGCTCCAGATGCTCATTATAGACAACTTTATTCCTCAGGAATACCAGGTGTGTGTGCGTGCGTGTGTGTGTGTGTGCGCACGTGGGCTTTTAAGAGAAATCCAGATAATGCAATCACAGTAGAAGTATTGTAATATTAGACATCTTTTTAGTTACAAGTCTAATCTAACACTTGTATTTACCTGTTTTTTAAACATACACACATTAAGCGTACACCATCTAAATCTGACATGAATTAATTGTTTAATTTTTATTCATTATTGTTCCACTTCTTCTGCTTGCTTTACATGATTTGTCATAGAGACACAGTTCAGACACATTGTGCATGATTTTTACTGTTTCTGAATTATTTAATAATTTTTAATTAATAATTTGTTTTGAAAATTTGCCCTTACTCAAAGAAATAGTTGTTCTGAAATTGACTAATTAACTGTAAGAGACAATTGTCTCTAACCTGCTCACAGTTTTCAATCTATAGGCATGAATTTATCAACAAAACATAAGATTGTTTTCAAACTGTGTCCCTCTCAAAGCCAATAGACTACTTTTTGTCTGGGAGGCCCATTGTAGCCTCCATTTAACGTAAAGGAATTAACCAGCATGCTTGAAAATGTCAGCTTTGAGAATAATAACTGCCAGTTATTTATTTAAAGTTATCAAGATGCTCCAAGGTTGTGAGATTTTCAAAATAAAAGCCATTAAGTCAGAGAAAATGAAGGATATACTTAAAAATATGTTAGTCTGACATTGATCTTAAAGTGTATAAAATATTAGAATTTCAATGTAAAATATTTCCCTATTTTTTTTACCCAATATTTTTAACAATGATAAAAAAATGGTTTCACAGTAGCAACAAACTCCTCAGTTGTTGTTTTTTTACCAGAAATTCAACATGTTTGAATTTTTCCAACCTGCAACAGAGTGACTGTTGTCACCAAATAATTCTTTTTCACATGTACAAGCATGAATTTTAATTTTGTTTCATATATTCTAGGAAATTAAAAGAAGATCATCCAAGCAACATGTCGTAGAGTAGATCGCAAACAGACTAACACAGGGTCAGATTTCATCAGCTTTAATTTGGCCAACACAGATCTACAGGAGGAGAAGAAGCTATTAAAGTTTACCAGTTAATTTAAAACAGGATGTTCATGTTGTTAAAAAGCTATGCTGTTAAAGTGCTGAATGAGATCTTGTGACAGATATACAAGCCAAATGTGTTTGAACCAAAGTACCTTCACAGGCATACACTGTGCATTAGTGTTCGCCACAGTATGTGCACGCACATGAGCAAGACGACACAAAGCTGCGTTTGTAATTTGTTTGACAAACACATCATTTCTGTAGGTTTGCGTCTGTACACCACAACAGTGGATTTTCAATCAGTTAATATGTGATTAAAGTGCAGACTTTAAGCTTTAATTCAAGAGGTTTCTGAAAATGCGACAGACCAATTAACGTCACAGACCAGGATCGTCAAGTGCTGAGGGGGCACGGCATGCTCTGATGACCCAGTAACCGCAGAGCTCCAAGCCTCCTCTGCCAGTAATAACATCACAGAAACTAACATGCCTCTAGCTACATGGCATGGGTTTCCACGGGCGAGCAGCTGTAGTAGGTGTTGTGTGTAGGTGACTGAGTATTTTGTCCAAGTCGTGTATTTGTGCATAGCACAAGAGTGAAAAGAGAGACAAGAAGTAGATTTAAGTACAATTTAAAATCCAGTAAACATACCTGTATTTAAACGCAGATGTTCAAACTGGAAAAGCTGCTACTTTCTTTGCCTACTGGGGTCATACATTAGCAATGCTCTTTTTCTGTACGATGGCCTTTTTACATGGGAAGCAACATCTACTAGCATTTAACTTATTTTCATTGAGAAGCAGGCAAACTGGGCAAGGCAGGAAGGTTGCATGGCCTTCCAAGTAGCCTACAAAACTGTCAGCTGACCATTTTTCTTTGACAAGTTCTTTGAGGTTTTCTCATCATGCAGCATATCTCTTCTTCAACTTCCAGATAGTGCTTCTGATAATTTCTCATGTTTTCCTTGTAGGAGATGATAGAGAACTATGTGCACTGGAATGAGGACATTGGAGAGTGGCAGCTGGTGAGCTCACAGCTAATTCACACACTGGTGTACAGTCGGATAGGCATCAGTTTAAAGAGGTTGCACTCCTTCTTTTTGGTGATTTGTGTGTCTGCTTCATTGTGTCTTTTAGAAATGTGTGGCTTACACTGGCAACAACATGAGAAAACAGACCCCTGCTCCAGACAAAAAAGAAAAAGATGTGAGTTGTGGAACGTTGTTTTTATGTAATGATTGATGTTGTGGATTTTTTTTTTTTTTTCGTTTCTTTACCTTGTAATTCTGACCTCTTTTCTTTTGTCCTTGTCACCTGTAGCCATTTGAGGTGGACCTGTCTCATGTGTATCTAGCCTACACAGAGGAGAGCATGCGGCAGTCGCTGATGAAACTAGAGAGGCCCAGGACCTCTAAAAGTAGCAAGAGTGGCCGTCCCAAGACTGGGCGAAGGTAGAGAGCTTTCTACACAAATCACTGCCTTGTGTTTTAATATTGACTACCTGTCCCTTGTGTAGTTTACACTCCTTTTCCTCCCCCATCTACATTTGTCATAGCAGTATGTAATACACTTTTGTTTACCCTTAGTTAACAAATGTGAATTTTGGTTTTTAGTTCTTGAATCTGATTTAACCCAGTTTGGTTTGCATGAGTTGGACTGCATCCTGTCCACTAGATGAATGACAGAAATGTAAAAACAAAAAAACAGGGGGAAGAAAAAAAACCCTCTTTTGGGCAGCACGGTGGTTAGCACTGTTGCCTCACAACAAGAAGGTCCTGAGTTCAATTTCACTCTCAGGCTGGGGTCTTTCTGTGGAGTTTGCATGTTCTCCCGGTGTTTGCGTGGGTTCTCCCCGGGTACTCTGGGTTCCTCCCACTGTCCAAAGACATGCAGTTTGTGGGGATAGGTTTATTGTCAACACTAAATTGCCCATAGGTGTGAATGCAGGAGTGACTGTGAGTGCGAATGGTTGTCTGTCTATGTGTGTTAGCCCTGCGACAGACTGGCGACCTGTCCAGGGTGTACCCCTCCTCTCGCCCCAAGACAGCTGGGAAAGGCTCCAGCGCCCCCTGTGACCCTGAAAAGGATAAGCAGATGTGGATGGATGGAAAAAAAATCCCATACACAATAATTTTTTTTAACAGGCCAGCTAATAACTACCAATAACCAACAAAAACAAAATGTTGGCCTCTTATTCCTCAGTGGTGAATTTGGATCAGATTAATTGTACTAACATACTTATTGCTCCTAGCTGACTGTTGCAATCGCGTTCTTGCATTTGCGTATCATGGAGAGATGGCTGATTTCTACTTAATTTTTCTGTTACACCAGTTGCAGTTATCACAGTGGAAGATCTTCCTCATGTAGTTACACTGGGGCAGAGTTAAAGTACTAATCAGTTTAAACTTGATTTTTCTTGGAGTTTAAGCTGCAGATGAAATGTAAATGGGTTCTTTAGATGCAGGGTTCAGAATAATTTGTTAAACCCTGAGCTGGTTATCTGCATGTGTACTTGTTAGTTTAAAAAAAAGAAGAAGAAGAAAAAAAAAAGCTAGCTCTGTGACATTTCTGCTCATGTTTTAGCTTTTTGTTTTTTTCTTGAGTTCGACTGCATGAATATGAAGTACATGCAGTCCAAGTGAGAGCAGGGTGATGAATTTAAATATAGAGTTCCTGAATATCAAACTGAGAACATTTAGCAACTCTTCTTAATTAGTGTTTTATTTATAGCAGTTTGATATGAGCTGTTAGCATGATGATATTAGTCAATATCACGATATGCTGCTTTTCTGAGAACCGAGCAGGCTGAAAAGCTCCTTGAAATGCTTGATAACGTTTATCACAAACCCATCTCCACACAGGAAAAGATCTGCAAAGCCGGACGCTGTGATCGAATCCCTCCTGCAGTGATGACAGCACAGAGGAGAGCCCCAGTTCACTGCAACAATCATTACATGAAGCTGTTGGTCCAGTTTATGACCAAACACTATCTAACAGATTATCAGCATACTTTAAATAACGCATAAGGTTTTACCTGTAAACGAGTTGCACCTGTGATAGGACTTTAGACTTTGTGGCCTGGAGGACCTGTTATATGTATTGTGGTATTTTTATGTTGCTTTGGGACATATTTCAGCTGCACCGTAACCATAAAAAACACATATTTGTCTTTTGAAAATATCTTAAAAATCTGACAGAAGCTGACACAAACAGAGCTGTGAGCTTCTAAACTGATTTCCTGCGATGTGACCAACTGATTTGTGTTAAATGGCCTATGCGGATATTAATGCGTTATGATTAATTTCTGATTGCGTGTGCAATTTCACAGAAATCATTTGGGTAAAAGGTTAAAGTATATAAATAGGTATGTACATGAAAGGTTTGCTTTATACTCGTTCCTGTAGGTGAGGAGCATGCATGTCAGTCAACTCTTACTACTATTAGCTAAAATAGGAAAGTCATGTTTTTATTGTCAGATGTCAGGACACTGTGTTATATTATTATAACAACATACTACATGCATATGGTATGCCTTAGTATAATGCACTAGTAGGATTTTTTTGTGAAGATGATTTCATTTCATGGTGTTTTATAGTGGAGCCAAACTGGCTTTTATTTTGTATCATACTGTATTATCATACTGTCAACTGTTTACAAACTCCCTAAACCACTGTTTCTTTTATTTATTAAATTATTCCACATGTTTGATCTCACATTCTGGGTACTCTTTGTGTTTCACAATTAAAATGTTAGAAAGTAGAAGAGATGATCATAATTACAACACCACAGCAGAAACGGTTCAACTGGTTTTCACAATGAGTTTCTAAACTAACCTAATTGATGTCTGTTTGAATTTTCTTGCTCTTTTGCATAAAACTGATTTTTACTAAACAGTTTTACCTACAAATATTTAATTCAAAGGGTGTGATATCCCAGGGATCACCACCGCCCCTTGCTCTTTTGATCTCCCTGTGGGACATGTAGACAAACACAGGTGGAAGTGATCTGGATCCCTCTTTTCATGATGGTCAAACTCATGTCCGATCAGCATTCCCAGCACACCCTTATAAATTACTCCAACAATGAGATGTTTTTGTATTCTTTGTGCAGGCTGTGATCAGCTGTTCTGTTGCCAGCCTTGAGGTCTACTCCTCTTTGTGGATTTAACCATCTGAATTCAGGTAGTTGTGAGCAAGCATTATATGTGCGGTCACAGCTCCGCACCAACTCACAGGCAGTATCAAAGGCACAGTTTTGTGATACTACATGCACCGTTTCAGAGGCCTAAAAAGTTTGGTCTTACGCCTAATGATTGTCAGTCATTAAAAATGAGAGGATTTGTGCTAAATTAGACGTAAAAGGTGAAAGTCATCAGTGCAACCAAATCAGCAATCTCTTATCTATTTCCTTGTAAAAGTAAGTCATATTTATTCACATTATTTTCACATATTTATAGATGGTTGTCAGTGCACTTCCAGTGGGATCTGCCTCACAGTTAGAGAACCACAGATCTAATCAAAACGTGATCTTAAACACCACATCCTGCTCTACACCAGTCTAACATAGTCCATTGCTTTAAACTGCACTAAATTTCCAGGTATTTTAATACCATTTAAATGACACAAAATGACAGTGATTCAATTTGTCTTCAGGTCATTTCTTCACATGAAATAACCAGGGACACATCATGTACAGATCCACTGACCTAAAAATCTGCACATCATTGGGCAAAACGGGGATGAAAGGGATAAAAGGATGTGCACGGGCTGGAGGTGGGAGCCTGCTTTTGAATTTGATGGAGGAGTTATCTCCACGCCATCAGCTGGAAGCAACGCCAGGCTGCAGCACAGAAGAAATGAACTCGCCGGAGAGCATTTTGTATTTTACAGCAGATTTCAACATTCACTCACTAGCTGAAGGTTCCGGCTCGTCCCAGTTTAACCTCTGTCGACATTGCAGCCATGCAGCAGGGCTGCTATCTGTGTGACATCCTGCTGGAAACCACAGAGGCAGGCATCATTCACTGCATCAAATCAAAAGTTACAACTCGCGGCTCATGGTGATGTGAAACGGGTCACATAGCCGAGTCATTGTCATCTATTTATTGACTTTCAAACTGTGAAAGTCTGGTATTTGTGTCAGTAAATGAACCGGGGGTTGCCCTGAAGAGAGGTGGATTAAAGAGGGACGAGGTGATACAAATGGGTTGTTTCTGCTTTCCTGTGTGGGCAGTGGTCACCATCAAAAGATCGCTTTCTCAGGCAGACGTAGAAGCCTACGCTATGCTGAGGCAGGCCCTGGTTTTTCATTTATGAATGACATCTTTTAAAAAACATTTAATAATTTCATCATTCATGTTGGTAAGAAGCATGAGACTGATGCGCAGATTAATTTAAATAAAGAGATTAAATCCAGTGATCGCACGTCAAAGTCATGAACATGCCTGACTGAAGTTCATAATTATCCCATAAACGTTACACACTGATGGCAGTAATGAGTAATAAATACACTAACACACACTCCAATAGGTGTAAAAATGAAAGTAATGACAAGTGCTCCTTTTTGTTTTAATTTATTGGTGTATAAATAGAAAATGCAGTTAAAAAAAAAAGGTAATAAATATGTCATTAAATAAGTCCATAAATATATTTACAGTTGGAATAAACTTGGGGATAACTCTTCATTTAATATGACGGGTACATGTGATGCTCCTGTTGTTCAAGGCGACGTCAACACAATGCACGATTTCCACCAGAAAGCGTTCTATATAATATCGGTTTTGCGTGTGCAGGTGACAGTTTTCATCCTGCAACAAAATCAGGTTGACCAGTTATGTTTTGAACATTAAATCTAGTTGAACACAGAACTGTGTTATAAACTTGCACACACACACAAAGTCTTTTATCATCACGTCAGCGATGTGTTGTACTAATTACTAAAACACAGAGTCAGTGTTTAGAGTCACTACCAGACAAATGCGTTGAAAGAAAGGCTGCGTCTTTACCTTGCTGTACTCATGCAGGGAACGCTCGAGTGTTTTTAGATTCTCATTCTTTTCCAGAGATTTGTTCAGCGCCTTGTCGGCTAAGCAGAAGAATTTTTCCTGCAAAGAGAAAACCGCAATAAGCAAAGGTGCTGGAGATGTGACTGAATGAGAAACTTCAGTGGGAACCACGAGTGCGTGTTATGGAGGTCAAAGGACACCGTGAAGAGTAAAATATCATCAAAGGTTTTTAACTTACCACACATTTGTCTATCTTAGGCACGGTTATGTCAGGCAGCTGCACAGATAATAAGATAAAAATGTCAGTACATCAACAAAGAATAAATGGCGTACTAACAGAGAAATGTAAAGTTTACTTACATTATCTTTTAATGCCAGGTTGGCGTAATGTTTAATTTGCTCCAGCTTCACCCTTTTGTCTTTGCACGGAGTCGTTGGCGCTGCATAAACCATCGCAGCTATCATCAACAGTGTAAGACACTCAATACCAAAGTTCTTCATGTCTTTCAAAGAGCCCCAGAGCCAGCAGTGTCAGCTTGAGTAGAATAAGGTAAATTCCCTCGATAATCTTACTACTGTTGGTACTTATACAACTCACCATGCTGACACTGTGACCACGTCACAGGGGGAAAGCACCAAATAAGGCGAGACGATTATTTAACGTTCCACTAGTTAAACTCTATCGATTACTAAGAAGTCACCTTTCCTGAAAAGCTATCATCAAGCACCTCATCACTCATACTCACACCTTAGTGTGTATTTTTACCACAGAGACCGCATCTTTTGTGCACCCTTTACTTTCACAACTGGGACTTATCGCACTAAATGTACAAGCAGAGTTTGTGTGTGGTAGCTGGTGGCATTACTAACATGGGATTGTATTCATACTTTTTATTAGTATTAGTGTGTCGCCATTCCTGTGTGACATCTCAGACTGTGGTGTGTTATGTGTAGGCACATGGGAAATATTTTGAGTCAATGTGCGTTAATCCCACACACATTAGGAAGAGGAAAATGTGACTGATACAGAAAATTCCTAATAGCCTTAATGTCAGTTTTACTCTGTATAGTAATCCCCCCCCCACCCCCATCCACACACACCCTGCTCCCCTCTCACCAATGATGTCACTATTAGACACAACATTTAACTTTCATTAATTGTAAGACAAAAATACTCAAATTAGTAGAATTAGTCACAGCCTCCAGCAATCACACCCAGTGCAGCTGAGAGATAGCTGCAACATTTTTGGTTTATTGTGTGATGTTTTTTTTAATATGCTGAAGCTCGAGCACACACCTTTTCACAGTTTTAACACGCTCACATTTGCACATTTGCACACTTCTACTCATTATTACTGCGCCCTTGGGCTGGAGAGGCTGACATCCTTTGAGAAAGGGCCCCACCTTTAGGTATTATTTAGTAACTCAGCTAAAGTATTGCAGTAGGCATTCACAAGCTACTGCTGTCTGAACACAGAAACAAAACAGCCATGTGCACTTCACAATGCCTTGCTCCTAAACCATTCAAGTAGTTCCTGAAAGATGAGAATTATTTAAGTGATTACAAAATAAGTCCATAAAGCCTGCATGAATCTTGGTTATAAAAGGTTAAATAGTCAGGATACAGTTGGGATAGACTGCACCAAATGTGCAACATGGTCATGATTATTTACTTTAAACATTAGATGCTTTCAAAGCTCAACTTAGTACATTGTTTTGTGTCATGTCTTTATAATATATAGCTTGTCAGTTCTACTGCTGAAGATTAAACTGTGGTTTTCACAGTTTTTTTGTAGCTACATGCCCTATATTACCTTTCCCATTGTAAACTTTTGAGGTGTGTATTTTTATCCTACATGTATATTTACTTGAACCGCTCTTGTCCCTCGAACAGCCCAGCTGTTTCTCCTCATGTATGGAAATTGTATGCTGTACATCTTTCTCAGTTAGTAGGCTTCATCAGGAATGACAACCCAGGCAGCAGCAGCAGCAAAAGCAGCTGCAGCTCTTGTTTTTTATGCAGGAAATGTTTGCTTTCGCTCGGAGGATCAATCAGCTCCGGAAAGCCTGGACCACTCAGAGCGCCAAAGCTCACGAGCCGGTCAGCCAATAGGAATCCGCACAGGATTGAGGCTAGATGCGCCATTTTACTGCGTCGACAGCCATCCGGTAAGATGGTCCCCCTGCTTTGTCTCCCCTGACCGGAGTTGTTTCGGTATTCTTTCGCCTCTTCTCGTTTTCACATCAGTGAAAATCTGCGTGATCGACTGAGCTGGGCTGCTTGGGCCAAAAACAAAACCCGTCTTTGTCAGTCAAGAAATGACGACGGCGAGAAGTAGGTACGAACACTTGTCTTGTTTGTTTAGACAAGTCAGTTTTGCGTTGATTGCCGTGCTTGCCTTCGCTAGCGGCGAGCCGGGCCATGGGAGCCTATTTGCTAGTTAGCAAGCTAGGATAGCTCGGTTGTAGCCTTTAGCTGCGCAGCCGGCAGTGCTCAAGTTCGCGCACACGCGTATTCAGACGCACACATGCGCATACCGTGACGTTTGTCAGTGATCAAAATCCTAAATGTGATTGATTTGCATTTATTGAGCGGTAGTTTTCGTTGTGTAAATTGGAGCCAGCTAAATGTTGCATTGCTAGTGGGGATGCTATACGAGGCAGTGCTAGTCTGCGAGTAGCGCGCGGCTTGGTGTCATGGCATCGTCACAGGGAGAAAAAAGGCCTGTGCATGCAGCGGTGCATGCCCATGCACTGGGGCTTGTGTGCACGGCCAAGACTGCAAGGTTGCCAGGGCAACACGGGGGCAGTGAAAAGAAGTAGTTCTGTACCAATAGTAAACGAGCTAATATTAGCAGAGCTGAACTTGCCATCCCTGGTAGTCGGCACTTTGTGACTTGTCAAAACCCGGGAAGGCTGAGAATAAAGAAGCTGTAAATATAGAAACGTGGGCTCTTTTCTTTCCCCCGCGGAAGAATTGAGGAAGAATCGCACGGCCGGCCGCTGCTAGAAAGCCCGTGTGATTGTTCACCACATCTCGTAGCATCTAATCAGCACGTTATGATGACGCAAAAGGGCAAAATAAACAGCGGCGGCTCTGTCTGCAGAACGGTATGCTCCAAACATGTGAATATAAAGCATGCAGGTCACAGCGGCACATTTAATTGTGTAATTGTGCGGACACTCAAATGCTGCGGTTTGGCTGTTGTTTTCATCAGGAGCTCATTTAGCTGCATTTAGTTCAGTTTTGTCGGAGTTTGTTTACGGAAGACCACCACTGGAGGGACATAAGTGCAATAGGATTGTGTGCACATAAATGTTGGCAGAGAGTTGTTTTGACGCTGTCGTGTACTGGAAATAATATGTATATAACGGTATGTAAATAACATCACCGTTAAAGAAACACTTGACCTATCAATCAAATACAGATTGTTTTGATCTGAGTTGCACACTTTTGGAGACATCGGCTTTTACCTTAATATCATAAAGCTAAATGCCACTGTTCCCATGCTTCTCACCGAAGTCTCACCGAATACACTATTGAAGGATTACTACACAGAAGTTTTGTTGGGAGTGACTACAGGAAGCATGGGCATAGCAACCGTTACAGTTCCTGAAGGACATCAAAGATTACATCCTGTTACAGTTCAAAGAGCTGGAGCCTTTCATCATAGTAGATGCACAGTGAAAAAAGAAATAATATCTTCTTTGTTTTTTTTAAAGTAAACAGACCTTCTTTTTTTTTTTGTGGTGTTTTGGCACTTTTAGCACGGCAGTGCAATTAACTCCAGTTCATTCAAGATAAAGCTGTCAATAGCTACAAAACTCGGACAGAGGCAAAAATATTTTGGTATTTATTTTTTGTGACCTAAAGCAGGGACGTCAAAATCAAAGTCCAAAATTCTTGCCCTCCTTTACATTTTCCGAAGCCATCCAGTGGGCTTGATTTGAGTTTTTGGTGGTTTGACCTTAAAGAAAAGTTTCATGTTTTTGTCTTTTATTTCCTAATGTGAATTAGATTCATACATAATTACATGTTGCTATACTTTTTTTTTTAATGCATTTTTTTTCTCTACTTTCTGTCTGTTCAGTTAAATGTAAGATGGTACCAGAAAGTAAACTTTGAATGTTTTTTCTTTTCTTTTCTTTTGTTTTTTTTCTTTCTTTTTTTAAGGTAAAATGAGTTTGGCTGCTTCAGAATCACACGTAGACCAAATGGCAGAAAAGGAAGAGGAGGTAAGTTCACCACTTGTGTGTTTTAGACTTTTGAAATGTTTGAAACTTGTTCATTATAAACAATTAAAATATATTTTATATCATTGCCAGCCTGGTAGCTCAGCAGAAACGATGAAGCCCTGCTCTTCTCGCAACAAGAGGTGCGGAGCAGATTTCTTAAATGTGTCAGCCTTTTGTTGTTCTTTTTGCACTTGTATGCGGTCAACATAGCTCGCAGAGATGATGCAGATTGAAATGTTAAAATTGATTCCCTGACTTATTGCAGGAAGCCCACCTCTGTAGCTAAGCACACAGACCAGAATGGATCCGAGTCCTCGGCAGAAAGTGAAAATGAAGATGCCACTTCTGACAATCCTTCAGACAGTAACACGGGGAGTGTTTCCAAAGGTATGAACTGTACGAAGGTATTTCTGAATTTTTATTCAAGATGTTGTGGATGCCTGGGTAGCAAACAGTGCTGTTTCGTTCTTCAGGCACTTTAGTGATGAGACCAGCTGGGAATGAAAACAAAGGTGCTATGAAGCTCAGAGTGGATTTCAAACAGAAAAAAACAGGTAATGATATTTCTAATTCAAAATGTGTGTTTACAGTGTTTCCTACAGAATTAAATCAGATTTTTGGTGGGTGTGATACAAAAAGAGGTGTAAAAGTAAACGTACATTGTGACAATAAATAAGGTAATAGGAGTTAGCTGCCTCTTCAGTGACTTTCTCGTCTAGTGGATGGACTCATACTGCAAAAGTGCAGCTGGCAACAGTAGCCCTGATTCTCCTGTTGCCAGCTGCAGTCCACAGAGTGCAGCCACGTGACCTCAAACTACCATGAGAGTGATCTGCCTGGCTTGCCTTTAAGTAACTGGAGACAGTAATTTAACTGGTTAGAGGCAACTAAACATTTAAAGTAACAGCGAGGGGATTGCAATTGTGTCATTTTCTCAGAGGAAAACATTTATATATATATACCTGGACAGCTGCTAAAAATAATCCTGACTTTTTGTAAAGTGTGTGTGGGGAAACATTGATTTGTTATGTTGGTGTTGAAGTGAACCTGGATAAGATTTTAAAGTAAATTAAGTTGACTGGCTGAAGGTAATGATGTAGTTACTGGGGAGGGAAAGTGACTTTTTTTTTCCCCTCTCACTGTAGATGATACCCTGCAGAAGAAGATAAACTGCACTGCCTGTGGAAAACAAGTGAACCAGTTCCAGCGTAACTCTGTGTTTGTTCATCCTGTGCTCAAAGTACTTATTTGCAAGGTAGAGACTTTCAGATAGACATTTGACATATTTTCATTGTATTATTACAATTTCTACCATTTTCACTTTTTATGTTTTTATATTTACGTTCTTTCCTCTTCCCTCAGTCATGCTACAAATACTATACAAGTGATGATATCAACAGAGACTCTGATGGGATGGATGAGCAGTGCAGGTACACTACACTAACAAAACAGTGAATTTCTTTTAAAGTAATGTTTGGAGGAATTTTTTGAGGACCTCATTTGTTATTTGCCCTCAAACCATGTTACACTTTTTTTTTTTTTCTTCTCCAGGTGGTGTGCTGAAGGCGGCAAACTCATCTGCTGTGACTACTGCAACAACGCCTTTTGCAAGAAGTGCATTCTGCGCAACCTGGGCAGGAAGGAGCTGTCAGGCATTACTGATGAGAACTCAAAGTGGCACTGTTATGTCTGCAGATCAGAGCCCCTCCAGGATCTGGTCTCCAAATGCAGTCGCATCATGGAGAAACAGCAGCTTACGCAAAAGAAAACGGAGAAGACGGAGGAACGTGAGAGCAAGAAGCATAAGAACAAAGCAGCCAAAGAGCACAAAGCAGTCGTCAATGGAAAAGAACACACAGAAGACTCGGGGACCATGACATTCTCCTACAAAAAACTGCACATACCAAAAGAACTAATAAAGAAAGCAAAAAAGCTTGTTGAAACTACGACTGGGTTGAACAATACTTTCATCCAGTTCATTCAACAGGAAGCTGAGGACCAGGAAGATAGGTCTATCAGGTATCGGCATTTGAAAGCCTTCAAGGCCGTGCTTTCTGATTTGAGAAAAGCTCACAGTGCTTTAGAGGAGGCATTGGAGCCCGAGTTTAGAAACATGGAGTTGCAAAATGGGAATGAAGCCCAGCACGTTGTTAGGAAAAGCACTAATGTTGAGGCACATGCAGAAAATGATACCACGGCCAACATGGCAGAGTCGGTGTGTGAGAGCGATGCACCTAAAGAGGTGAACGAGGAGACACTTCAGGTGCCGGATGTGGAAAAAGATCAGGTGTCAGAACAGAGTGAAATGAAAAATCTCCAAATGGAAACTGATGTAACCCAAAGGACAAATAAAACAGAAGTTTCTGATGATGGGCTGGTGTCCGCTGGTGAAATGTCCTTAGATCACGATATTATGTCTGTGCCGCCTTCGGTTCCTGAAGAGCTTTTTCAGATGGTGGAGAGCCTTGCTGATTCTACAATGCTGTCACAGGCTGACACAACCTCAGTCACCGATGCTGAGTCACAGTCCAATGGAAACCCAACAGACACTCAGCAGCCCCAGCCCAAGGTAAAGAACCTCATAGTCAAACTGACTCCTGTCCCAGTTGTGAAAACGTGTGGGTCAAGGTCATCCAGGTCCAAAAACAAAGAAAAGGATGGCGAGATGCCAAAAAAGTGTGAAGAACAACGTGAGGAGGAAGAAAATGCCGCTTCTGATGAAGCAGATGGAACCAAGAGCCCACCACCCAGCCGTCGCTCTAGCAGAGTGAAGACCACGCCTTTGAGGAAGCAGGCTGAGAATAAGGACAAGAATGTGTCCTCTGACTCTGATTCGGAGTCAGAGGACGATGACAAAGACAAGGTCAAATCTTCCAAGAAATCCAAGAGCACTAAAAAGGAAGACAAGAAACAGGCCAAGGCTTCAGATAAAAAGACTGCTGACTCTGACTCAGACGAAGTTCCTGATGTACTGCTGGAAAAAGCCGCAGCAGATGACAGCACTGATGAGGGAAGCGCTAATTCTAAAAAGCGTTCACTCAAACTAAACCCATCCACACAAGACGCAGAGAAATTGCCCAAACGCAAAAGAAAGCCTGAAAGCTCCGATTCAGACCTTGCAAGTAAAGGTAAGAAGACTTCCAAGAAGAAGAAACGGAACGGTTCAGACTCCTCGGACTCTGACGAGGAGAAGGATGGCAAAGCGGGTGTAGCAAGGAGGAGATCTACCCGTGTAAAGAAGCAGGATGACACAAAAGAGGAAAGCAAAAACTCACCTGAGACGAAGCTGAAGAGGTCCTACGAAAAGAAGTGCAAGGGAAAGAGCTCTAAAGGAGCCTCAAAGATCCAGTCGACCTCTAGTGATGAGGAAGAGGAGGCTGAAGGTGACTCTGGGGAGGACAGCGACGAGCAAAAGATCAAACCTATTGTTGAGGATAACGTTTTGGCGGGCAGCGCAGCCTTCGTTCAATCCTCAGGTACTCCTGGAAGTCCTTTGCCCATTTTACAACATGAATGAACCAAATAAGATTAAATGTGCTGATGAATGTACTTCAGGAGGACAGAGCTATTCTTGTAATGACCTGCATGGCGTTCAGTTAGCTGCACTGTATGGAAATCTACTTTAACATTTAATCTTTAACAACCGCAGAAACAACAGTATCTTTTTTGCGCTATTACCATCAAAGCTAACAGTTTTGGCCCAAGGCAGTTCCTCTTAAAGATATCTCTGGTTTATATCTCCTCACCAGAATGATTCATATCAGCAATTTCTTTCTTTCTGGAACTGTCCAAATGTTCAAACATTTTAACCTCCACATACACGGGGTCATTTTGATTACTCTCTTCTTTCTTATCTTCTATGAGTTCATTTTACTAGAACATATTTAAATTATGGACCTCAAATAATCACACATTGTTTCTTACTAATGCAAACTTTCATTATAAAAATCTGTAAACTATTGTTGCATTGTAGGTGGAGGAAATGTGAAAGAAAATTGTGAAGGAATCGTTCTAATTTAGCCGTTATTTATATTGATGTCTATCATCTGTTTACATGTGGGAGAGGTTCGCTGTAATGTGTGGTGTTTTGTACAGGAGATGAAATGGACACTAAAGACGGTATTACTGGGATTTGTGACGACGATGATGACGACGATCCTGAAAACAGGTAGTTATAAAAGAAATTGATTCTCCCAACTAGGCATCAAGTGGGTATTATTCAGTCGCAACAGTGAAACGCTCGATCAGGTTTAGCGTTAGCAGATCGAGCAGCTGCATTTGTCATTTTTGTTTGTACAAGGCAAACAAAAACCAGCCAGGAAATTCTTCTTTCAAATAATTGACACTGTCTGTAGGCTACACTGGTAGATCAGTATTTCGGCTAGCAGTGCTTATAATGGTGTTGCAGTGCCAGCAGTATTCAATTGCTACATTGAAACGATCTCAAAGGAGAAATTGGTCTTTCAAATGATCTGATTTACATTAAATTGCACTTCACAAGGTTCCACACAATTGTTTTATATGTTTGTGTATTTTTTGTGCTAGAATGTTTTTGTTTTTATATTCTGATTGATGCAAAATCCTCCTGTGTGTGGTTTATTTCCCTTCACCTGCAGGATTGCAAAGAAAATGCTTCTCGCCCAAATAAAATCAAACTACTCCTCGGGAGGAGAGAGCTCCTCTGACAATGAAGAGGCAGAAAAGGAAGAGAAGTCCTCCAAGAAGGTTAAAAAGGAAAATGAAGAAGAGGAGCAGCAAGGTAGAAATTTGTTAACTAATCGTAGGATTTTTTTAAATTTTTTAAATAATCCTCTTCTACTGTACATTTTCAAAATATTTGTTTCTGTTCATGAAGATGATGAGGATACAGAAGACTCTGGCTCCGATGTCGAAGTGAAGAAGCGTGGCAGACGCCACAAACTGCTTCGTCATAAACTCTCACTGAGTGAGGGTGAATCAGGAGAGGAGAAAGCTGTCGGGAAAGAGAAGAAGAAAGGCAAGAAGAAGTCGGGACGGACAGGTTGGTTCTCTGTGCCACGTCCATGTGTAGGTTACAATATTTTAAGAAGCTGTTACATGACAGGTTTTTGTTTTGTTTGTTGTTTGCATTTCAGTGGACAGCGATGACTCTGCAGATTCTGACTTTGAAAAGTCAGAGTCCAGTTCAGAGTCGGTTGTGAGTGACGTGGTTAGCGACTCGGACAATGACGGCAAGCGTCGAAAGACCAGGTGAGAAGAAAGCAGTCCAATCAGTGGTGGTGACTTATTTCACTGCTAGTGGATCTGGACAAATCTAGTGTTGCTCTTTTTATGCCTGCAGAGCTGCGAAGAAGAAGGATGATGAAAAACAGAGAAGTTACACTCAGAAGAAGAAGCGACGCAGGATCAAAGTTCAGGATTCCTCTTCAAGCAATGAGAAGGTGTTTTAAATGCAGTGCACTTGGTACTCTTGAACTGTCCCAAAGCTTCTTTCTTCATAGTAGGATTACTAGGTAGAGGAAATGGAGCCACATGAATTTTACCAAGTCAAGTCATGCATGACGCTTAAAATGTTATTTAAACTTACCCTGGAGTGTGTTGTGGGGATTATTGAGGGCACAAACCAATCATGGGGCTGCTCAGCTACTGATCATAGGAATTGCAGCACCCCCCGCCCGCCTAAGGGCTGAACATCAGAGGGCTGAACTTGATGTTCATTTCCACAGAGTGGAGAGGAGGGCGGGGAGGACCCAGATGGAGAAGGACGCAAAGGCCGAAAGAAGATCCGCAAAATCCTGAAAGATGACAAGCTGCGGACGGAGACGAGGGATGCTCTGAAAGAAGAGGAGGAGAGGAGGAAGCGCATAGCCGAGAGAGAGGCACTCAGGGAGAAACTTCGAGAGGTAACGATGAAACGTGCGGCTGTTATGAGGAACATAGACTCGATGTTCAAAGCCCTGAGCTGTTGTCACTGTGTAAAGGAGTTTCCCCTGAATATTAGTTATTAGATGATCTCATAATGAGCAGTGTGTTTCATTATTTACACTTTATATTAAACCAAAACCTGTTTCTTAAGTAATTCAGATCAAGCAGTTGGAGCGTCTGCTTTGGAAGTTATAGTAATTACTATAAAACAAATATATGAATCAAAGATTAAGAAAGGTTAGTGTGAAAAGATGGGCTGTCAAAGTGCTAACTAGCTTGTGAATTACACTGCTGTGAAACTAACAGGGATCCTGCACTTTCACGGTCGGTGTGTATGCCAATGCAAATTTATGTTTAATAGGCCAATAGCACATTTCCTGACCAATCTCCCTATTACTACAAATTTAAACTTGGCACACATGCTGGTAGGTTAGAACACATCACGCTAATTTTGAGTTGGTTCTCAGTGGTGGGACGAGAGCTGATGCAGTGTGGGTGGTAAATGACTACAAATGAAGAAGAATCCAGAGTGAAGTCAAGTCGAATGGGTATTTTGTTTTTTTGTTTTTTTTTTTCTTTTGTTGAGAAAATAAGAATAACAATAAAGGGGTTTGCTAAAGTGCCACGTGGACCATTCAGTCACAGAAATCTAATTGTGATAACATTTTTGTTATTGGGATCTATACTGTATAGGGTAGACTTTTTATGGTGCATAGCATTTGAGAACCACTAAAACTTTTTTTTTTTGTGGGGGGGGGGGGGTGGGGGGGGGGTCAAGAAAAAACA
>VURO01004512.1:18876-35079 GCA_015108175.1 Pelvicachromis taeniatus | reverse complement strand
GGGTTAAAGAAACCCCCCCCCCCCCCCCCCCGAATAAAAAGGTCTAAGCTGGCCAATATCCCAAACTATATGAAAGAGTTAATGGAGCTGTTTTGTATAGTAGTTGTTGAGCACATATATGGATCAGCTACAATGCCTTTTGGGAAATAGACATGGGACCACTGTATGTGTGTTTCTGGGACTGGATTATTGTCAGTGGAGTTTATGAATATTGATGTTTCCATGAAACATTATTGCTCTGGGCAGTCTTGGGATAAAATGATTGCTTCCAATTTTGACCCAACCTCAAATGTTTGGAGCATTGCACGGTTGAGTCTTATGAATCTTGCACTCTTTATTGTGTTTTTCCTGAGCAGTGGTGGAAAGTGCAGTAACTATGGAGGTGTGCTTGATCTGTTACAGTGTATGCTAAAGATTCAAGTAAGATCCTCATTCAGGTAACTTCAGGTTTTTCAGTAATACAAAGGTACTTAGGTACTTATTACATCATATATCATCATGGTAAGTTGCAGAAGTAACTTGCTCTGGAACAGAGTTAAGTTGTGATAAAAGAGCAAGAGGAACAAAATAATTACCTGTTCCCTGGAAAAATACCATCATTTTTTTACTTATTTATTTTTTCTGTTAACTGCAAAGAATTTTGAAACAGTTTTAATTGCATTGATGAGTTTCTCCCACTGAAAACACGATGTCCAAATGAACAGAATCAACTTTTTGGGAGTTTTAATCGTTTATTCCAACTTGTACTATGATGCTAAAAGAGGACACCTCGTTGTTCTCAGGGACTGTTTATCAAATGTATACTAAGACCTGATTTAGACTTATGCAATGAATCTTTGTGTAGACCTAATGATGTTACCCCATGTAAGTGGCCGGCATTTATGCTTGTGTGTTGTGCATTATCTGTTAATCGTCGTGTGGCTGTGTGTGTGTCGTGAGTCGATAGAAGCAAATAAAATGCTGTTACTTTTTCCCTCCTGGGTTTTACATTTCTTGTTGTGATAATTTTTTAAAGACGAAAACACATTTGTCTTAAGTTTGCATTTCTGTAATCCATTCTCCTTCATTATGGGCAATAGTTAGAAACCACTCATGCATATATGTGTGTATGTTGGAATTAATGCCTGTTAGAATGGCTGATTATCCGCCGGTATATTTGAACATGTGCACTTATCTTTATTTGAACTGTGACGCACGTTGTAACTCTGTGCTTTGAAAAGTCCTATATAAATAAAGTTATTGTTATTATTGATAATATTATTATTATTCAGCTGTCCTTGATTTTGTTCTTTGACACTGATATATTAATTTCTCATACAAAGATTTTATTAAACATTGTACATGCAAAGTATTTCATATGTCTCCCAGTCATGAATCTGTCATAATTTCCTTAATTTTCTAAATGGATTACAATATTGGGGAAGTAAACAGCAAAATATAATATTAGTCAAATTCAAGTCAAAGTCATAAACAGGAATTTGAAATTGCAATGCTCCCATGGCCCTCAGTGTACACCAAAACAATATAAAGATAAAAAAGTAAAATAAAAGTCTTATGTACAACACAATAAAATACAATACAATCTTATATAAACAACAGTGTCCCACACAATCATAGTGATTGTGGGCAAGAGTTCATGTTCAAGTGGGGGTGGGGCAGTCGGTGAAAAGACAATGGTGAGCTTTGTATGTCTGTGGAGGGTTCAGAGGGAAGAGGTGAATGCAGGTCTGGAGTTTGTGTGTGTGAGAGCAGGGAGCATTTACTGACAGTGTGACATTACTGAAGCATCTTTTTCAGCATATAGCAAAATGCTGACAATGCTGCCGTCTGCGATAGTAAACCAATAGGTTCTCTGTTTCTGTAGTTAAGACACAACAAAAATCATAGGTCGCACCGTGTCACAGGATTACAGGATTAAAGCTTTTTGCTTGAATTAAGTGTTTACCCGTGGCATCCAGATATCTCTCTTCTATTAATCCTTCATGCAACAAGGAAGTCTTTTTGAAGAAAACATGTCTCATGCTGTGTAAAGCTGGTGGATTCTCAAATATAATCATCACTTTTCACTTCTTGTTTGGCTTTTTTCTTTTTTGCTGATGAGGAAGATGTTTTCCAAACAACAGGGTCGTCTATGAAGCAAAATCAATGGGTTAGCATTATGTGTGACTTCTCATCCAAGAAGACACTTGAATGAGGATAAAACAATTATATTAATTTTTTAAAACATTAAGTATTTTTTGCCACCATTCTTGTTGAGATCATATTTATAGCTCTTTGTGAACCTTTGTTGAGGCAGGCAACACGTTTAGTACATTTAAAACAGGGAATATTTGATTCTTTCAGAAGCTGGCAAAGAAACCTAGGTCAGCAAGGGAATGCCATGATTTCCATTTTCTGTGATTTGGGTTTAGGTTTTGGCAGGACAGCTAATGTAAAGACTGGCTGTTCACTGAAAGTCACTTTGTATGGCATCTCTCAAAGCATAGAGACCAGCAGTTTCCAGACAAAGCAGATACACTTGGCAACAATTATATATTCTTGTGAACTGCTGTTGAATATGTAGAAGTGTAATATCAGAAGTCTCAATGATGCTTAAGAGCAGATGAATCTTAGGAGTCAGAGCTGGACACAAACTCGGTGTGGTTGTGACACTCTGGACACTCTTCAGGAGTTCTGGACACGCCACATGCTGTTGTTGCCAAATGCAGATTTATTTGGAATCCTGGCATTTTGTCTGCCTATGCATGCCTAATTCATGCATAAGCAGACATGCCTAATTCATGTGCCTCTGTAAAATCTCTATCAGGCTGCCCAGTATGAGGGGCACTGCACTCAAGACATTGAGTCTTGAGTGCAGTGCCCCTCATACTGGGCAGCCTGATAGAGATTTTACAGAGGCACAGTCTGGATCACAGTGCGTGCAATGTTTATGGACCTTTATTAGAACACACACGCACACACACAGGTTATTGAGACCTTACCGGATCTGAAAGGTTCATTATTTTCATTGTTGTAGTGTTGAGTAGCCTTCAGAATTTTAGTCAAATCAATGTGGATGAGCATCTTTGTCCATCTATCCATCCATCCATTCCACTTATCCTTGTCAGGGTCGTTAATTTGTATTGTTTTTCTGGAAAAAGAAATCACACAGAGTTTTACAGTCGCATGCAGTAAATATTAAATTTGTTATAGTCAACTAATAATCACAAATTAATATTTTTGCTGCTTGAGCCTATCCAAGCTTCAATAAGGTGAAAGGCAGAGCACAACTTAGACAGACTGCCAATCTGAAGCAGGGCTAAGAGAGACAGACAACCATTCAGACATACGTTCACACCTTTGAGCAATTTGGAATCACCAGTTAACCTAACCCCACCAATTAACATGACCCCACTAACTGCAATAACTCTGGACTGCAAAGACGACCAACTCAAAGACCGGGAGAATGTGCTCCACTGAAAATTAACTTGACAAACACTAATTTTAAATATAACAGTTGTTTCTAGCACTTGGATGAAAATCCTTTTAGTCACTGACTGAAGCCTGGAATCTCTTGTGGACATCACAAAATGTTGCTTTTCCTCTTTGAGATAGTCTATGAAGTCTTTACATCAGCTGCTATAATTTCTGCTTATTAGTGCATCTTTCTGCATTTAGCTTTGGGTTTAAGTCTGAAGAGCATGAAGTTGAAAGTTGTACTGAGTCCAAACGTGGTTGTTGTGGACATCTTTTCATCCGGCCGAACCTGCTCCTCCACTGCGAGCGGAAATCAGCCCAGACGGCCGTTGCTCCCGGCTCCTGACCCAGCAACGGAGAGGTGTGAGTTCAGATGGTCGCCCGTGGATCCAGTGCCACCAGCAAAGCAGGCTGGGACCGCATGGCAAGCGCGGTCGTGAGCTCTGGCTCACAGGCAGCTGGGCCAACGTCCAGCGTGCAGGAACCACGACACCCGTGGTCCTGCAGCTGGCCACTGATGGAGGTGAGACCGGCCTGGCCAGCACGCCGACCTCAGGCTTGGCCGGGCTGAGCACGCATCGCCCTCCGGCTCCAGCTGAGCCGGCTCCCTTGGCAAGGGGGCCTCCACCTCCTTTCGCAGCACCTCCACCACTGCCTCTCCCAGCAGGAGCAGCCCCTTGGCTGTTTCTCCACGGCCGCTTCCGATTGTAGCAGCTCCCTGCGCGGTTGCTCCTCCACCTCTCCCGGCTGGAGCAGCTCCTCATGCAGCTGCTCCAATTCCACCTCCAACAGGAGCAGCTCCTCGCGTGTCTCCTCCACTGCTCCCAGCTGGAACAGCTCCCCGTGCAGGTCTTCCTCCATTGCCGGCAGGCGCAGACCCTCATGTGCCTCCTCCACCTCCGCAGCCCTCCTCTGGGGATCCCGGCACATGTCAAGATGTCTGGAATTGGTCACAGACCAAATGTAGACATGATCTGGATATCTATCAAATGTCCAGTTTTTAGTGGGTGAGTAAACCAGTAGTTTGCATCTAGTAAAACCATCTGTATTTCCAAATAGTCTTGATTGTGTATCAAGACCTTTTTTGGTTGTGACTTGATATTGTGGAGTTGTTTTATTCTTAAGCATGGAAGTAATTCTGTCATCATCTGCTTCAGTTGTCTTCTGTGGTCTTTCAGGTCTTTAGGTGTTGCTGAGCTGGCCTGTGCATTGTTCTTTTAAAGAATGTAGCAGATTGCTGATTTCTCACTTGCAGTGACATTGCTTCCTTTATATTGTAGATTAAAGTAAAAGCCCTTCTACTCAATACCATCTCTACTCCATTTGTCAGGAAATAACTAAAGAACCTGATCACAAACAACAGACTGGCAGTCTGTCTTCAAGTTGTCTTCTATTCCCAATTTTGTCTAAAATCTAGCCTCTTGAAGTAACATATGACCAAGCCTGTGTAGTCACACAGCCTCGGGGAGGTTTTTATGAAAGCCAAGTTTCTTATATTCCTTTCTTCTGTATTTTGAACCTATCTCTTCATTTTATGATGTATGTTTCCAAATTCTTATCTCCTGATATACTTCATGGGCATGCATTGCAAATTTGCATTGCATGCATTGCTAATTCACACAAGGACTTGTTACTAGACAATATAAAGGACTTTTTTGTAATTTAAATGTAAATGTAAAATGCAAGTTGCCTGAAGCAGGTGCCTGTCTCTGCGGGGGGTCTTCTTCCCATTAAAAGAAAAGTTTTGAGCCCCTATTGCCAAGTGATTTCTTCACGGGAGTCATGTTATTTTGCTGTATACTTTAAGATCTTTAGGTTATTCACTAAATATTTATTCATTTATTTTAATCTTTCATCTTGTGTTAATTATTTTTCTGTATATTGTTATTGAGGATCGATTAAAAAACAGGTTTAATGCTTGTCATTCCTGCCAGGTGGATTCATATATTAAGGTAATGATTAATACTTGGTCTCACTATGAGCAGTGTTTGTAGATGTAGTAAGATAGTTAGGGGTTTTGCTATCACAATATAACTTTATTGACTCAACACATTACACCCTATACCTGCCAAGATTTAGGTTTTATAATCCCAGTGGGCATGTAAGTAAGAAGGGGGTTGTGAATGTAAAAACTCAACAAAATGGGGTGACATAGGATTTTCAAATCGATATTATCGGTCCAGCTACTAAACATCTGAGATGAGTTTGAACGCTGGTCAACTTTTCTGAAAAATCACCTACGATTTTCAAACTTATACCATAAGAGCATATACTAGGAGGCTGGGATGTAGCCCTGGTTGTCGTCAGTATTTCTCAATATTTTCCCACCTAAAAACCGCCCTAAAATGAATTTATGTAGTAACAGTGCCTTAAGGCATCTGATGTTGTGATTTTGAACTATATAAATAAAATGAAATTGAAGTAACAGTTGTATTTTTAATGGCGACCCTCTTCAAACATAGCTAGATCACCATGGTAACGTGTGCCGAACACAACCTGATCTGGAGTAGGTTATGTTCAGAGTTTTAGTTCAAAATCAGCAGTAAACATCACAGTATCACTGATTGTTAACAACAGTATTCTGAAGTGAGTCATAGATTCCTTACTAGAGGAATATGTGTTTTAGATGTAACATGCTGTGCTGTACTAACACCAAAGAAGGATGCACTGCTAACCTCACAGCTGTGTAAAATCACTGTTTGTGTTCAGGATGGAATTTGTAAATGCGTAGATATGTTTTTATATAACCCTATCCTATATCTGTTTTACACTGCTGGCAATGTTACAAATACAACAAAGAATAGCCATTTGATTAGTCTGTTTGTAGGGTATTTATCTCTAGTCTTTAATTACACTTTGAAAGTTATTTCACATCACACATGCCATTGAGTTTTGGGACTGGGACATCCCTGAATGTAAAGAATATATTATACATTTTAAATTGATCAAGTTAAAGGTTTCTGGGGACTAATGTTGAGCAGTCATTTTATTAAAAAGAAAAAATGGGGATCATGATCATTATTGAAAATCCCAGGAGAAAAAAGCAATACAAAAGGATGCCAGATGGCCTTGAAATATTGGCAGAAACCTGAGAAAAACAGGAGTGTTGGCACATCTGACACACAGGCGTGACAACCATGTAATTGCTGATATATATGCAGTCAGTCATTTGGTGTACTAATGAAGTAGTTGCTGTTTCTGTATTGAGCTAGATTTTAGTCTTTGTGACTTTTAATGAACACCAAATGGCAGTTGTTACAAAGGTTTTATTTTGCCTTATGCTACACTTAGGGAGAACAGTTCTTAGCAATTAAGAAAAAAATGAATACGAATTTTTAACAACCGAAAGAGGATTCTAATAACTCTGTCGGATTTGACACGATGGGAAGAACATGAATGAATTCAAACAGTCTGAACTGCATTTTATTTTCCACCATTCTTTGCGTACTCATCAGGGATTGTCCTGATTATTAAGACGAGCCTCTAATATCTCCTACCTTTGTCCTCTGATGAGAGAGTGTAAAATGTCCCTGCAAATCATGAGACATGCGTGGATTAAAAAAGGACAGATCTGTTGAAATAGTTTGCCACATTTGTACATTTTTTTCTCATTTGTTTCATATGTTTTCAAATCCTACTGTACGTGGCATTAGGAACAGTTCAATTATAGTTTATATGCTAAGATAAATGCCAGTATGTCCCTGTATTTAGTTGGGTGAAGTAACGCATTAACTTCCAGCCAAGCTCAAACACCTCGCTGTATGTTGTCTCATTTCTTTATTTATATATACAGTGAATTCAAACACAGCTATAAATGCACAACGATACACAGATGTGTATTTTGGAGCACTTTAAAAGTGTTAAGAAAACGCAGTTCATCTTTCAAATGTGACTGATTCATTTAGTAGAGTCCCAGAGAGTAGAGCTTCATCAGTCAAACACAGCTTGTGTAGCATTAGTAAATGATCCATCCTGATTATGATGTATTTTCTCCCCACACGGTGAACATTAATTTATGTCAAATGATTTAACACCTTAGTGAAGAAGAAATCGGTCGGACTTGAACGATCAACAGAGAGACATAATTATACTTTGTTTAAATGGAAGCTAGCATTAATGTAGACTCGACTGAGGGTCTATTTCCACTTCTCATTTGGTGGCTTGTTTCTCAGGACTAAAACACTACACCATGCCTTTCTTAACAATGTCGCATTCGTCAGAGTTTACCTAATGTGCTCTGTGAGAGTAACATCAGACCAATGTCAACAGCGGTCAAAGCATCTATTTGCTGACATGAAGCATCGTTGCCAACTCCAGTAATGGACTTACTGAGCAACACACAGACACATCAGCTGAATGACAGCCATCCTTCTATTGGTTCAAACTACAGTGATTATGAATTAATTAGTTGTTTCACTTTTTTATGTAAATACATACATATTTGGTTTTCTTGGCTACAGTCTTGCTTGCTGTGGCTGGTTGTGTTCATTGTATTCTCACTTTTACAGGTTTGGGTAAATTATTGTATTTTGTTTTTTTACTTTTAAAGAGATACCGACAAGTAAACAATCTGAAAGTTAATAGGTTAAGCAAGGGTTATGGTCTTGGGTCAGGTATTAACGTTACTCACGATACACCGCAAACCACATCTTCATTACTCTTAGGTTGCAAACTACTAAGGTGATGCTTCATTCATTTATTCTATCAAGTAAGTCAACCAGTCCTTTTATTACATCTAAACAAGTTTAGCTATGCCGGAATGGAGTCCATAGTAAGAAGCAGCTTTTTGCATCAAACCATTTTTTCACTACAGTTGACAACTGAGAGAAGCTCTTTAATGGGAATACTGCTAACTAAATGTGAATTGAATGATGTGGCTTATGTAGCACAGTCAGACATTTCTATTGCATCCATAACTCAGGCCCTCCAAGCTATCAAAGATTTATGAGTACATTAACTCCATTTGTTTTGACACTATTCCTAATTTCATTGGCGCTAGATAGTCTTATTTTCCCCACATTTCCCCACCAGTAAAAAAAAAAGAGACAAAAAGTGAATCAAATTAATACATAATAGCACATGGGAATGGAAATCTAAGAAGAACTTGCTGTTTGAATGACCTGGGGACAAATTAATTATGCTTCAGATGAAACTGACCTAAGTAACATCTTCAGAAACTGAGTTTTTATATATCCTCCTGTTTCTATGAGACAAACTCTGAATGTTTTTATACTCATTTTTATGTATAATACCCTGCCCCACACTCCCTGATCTTGTTTTCCCATTTAATGTGTTGTTAAGAGAACTGGTTAAGTGTGACTCTTGGCTCTTAGTGAGCAGCTCTGTCACTTGGTTAATGGAAATGCAAAAAGGGATTAGCTTTCTCCAGGCAGCTGGAGCTAAGAGACAATTGCAGGGAGTACTTCTCAGTTTGGTCATTCATATAAAAGTCAGTCATCATTCCGATTTCCTTTTTATATTGTCATGTCTATGGGTATAATAACAGTATACGTACGAAGCATTCAAATAACCCTGCAACTGAAGTTTCCTAAGAATCTATTGGATTCTAGTGTTTCCTGCCATCATCTGTCAGGCAATTACATATTTGTTCAAGCTAAATTACACATTTTACTCACTTTGACTAAAAAGTAAGGAAAACTATGTGAAACAGAAATAGCATAGGGTGTATAGGTAAAAGATAGAAGAAAAAAACTGCTCAGGTTTGCATGAGTTCTTGTATGTTAGTCACACTTAAATGTTTGAGTTTACCCAGCAAATTTAAATATTAGACAAAGATAACACAAATAAACACAGATGCAATTTTTAAGTGTGTTTTCTATTAAGTGCAAAAAAAAAATTTCAAGCCTACATGCCTCTGTGTGAAAAGTGATGTCCCCTTAAACTAATAACTGGCTGGGTGACCCTTAACAGCAACAACTGCAATCAAGCATTTACATGGCAATGAGTCTTTCACAGCACTGTGGACAAATTTGGGCCCACTCATCTTTGCAAAATTGTTGTAATTCAGCCACAGTGGAGGGTTCAAAAAACATGAAACACCTTTTTAAGGTAATCCCCAACATCACCATCAAAATTCAGGTCAGGACTTTGACTAGGCCACTCCGAAGTCATCATTTTGGGCGTAAGAGGTGAAACTTGCTGGTGTGTTTTGGATCATTGTTCTGCTGCAGAACCCAAGTGCACTTCAGCTTGAGGTCACTAACAGATTGCTGGACCTTCTCCTTCAGGATGTCTTGGCAGACGGCAGAATTCATGGTTCCATTTACCACAGCAAGTCTTCCAGTCTTCTGGCCCCAGACCTTCACACTACCACCACCATATTTTACTGTTCTATGTTCCTTTTCTTAAATGCTGTGTATATGTGTGTATATGAGAAAGAGAGATGGATATAGATATAGATAGATATATTATATTGGTTGTGATAACACTGAGACACTGCAGCAGGCTTCATCTCTGTAATTATGCAGCCTACTCTAACTGTGGAAAAAAACACATTGAAGAATTTGTGGTGATTTGTGACAAGTGGCTGGAAATAAACCTTCAGAGAAGACCTGAGAGCCATTATGGGAGCAAATCTTTATTTATTCACAGGAAAGTGTGTCCTAATGCTTATTTGGATTAATGTCCCTGAACCTAATGTCACTCCCATTACCCTGCTGTATATCATTATTTTAAAATGAAGACACAGAGAAACATAAAAATGCACAATAGGTCAGAGGCAGTTTTCCCCCCTTTATCTGCTTCTGAGATGCCAAAACAACCTTCTGCCATTTTATTCTGAACATTAAAAATTCTGTCCAATCATTAAGAGAAGAACTGAAGGGGGTACCTTCACCCTTACTTGTCTTTGCTGTCTGATACTGACCTAAGACACACTATCCTTGCCCTTGCCCACTAAAGCCATTAGCTTCCAGCCAGCTGATTCAATGTAGCCATTGTTTCCCAGAGGAGATGAGTCAAGTACAGCATCACCTGATTGGAGCTGGCAGCTCCCTAATGGAGAGGGCTCGAGAGAGAGACAATGGGAGATGGCAGTTCACATTTACAATAAAGTGTTTGAGAGGTGGGAGGAGATGAAACAGCTTAATGTGAAATATATACACAGTGAGCGACATCCTGCAACCAATTCTTTCTGACTCATGGACTGCTTCCAGCAGCCTGCGGGCTTCACATATTGTTGTTTTAGCAATAAGGAGTGAAAATGTTTAAACACAAAGACTTCTCTGTAAAAGCAGAATTCACATCTGTATACTAAAGCTCAGCATTAAGTATAAATCCCATACATGCAATGCAATAAAAAATAGTTTATTGTTTTTGTGTGTTGTTGGACCGTTTTTGTCTCATGTCGGACTATAATGCATTTCTCACATTGAAACAGTTGTAAAGACTGACTAGGCACGCATGTTCAACTGTCTTGTCATCAGAGTTTGTTGTTTTAATTCTATGTATCATGCTGGCAGTGTCAGGAAAGGCGGTGGGAGTGGATATGACCTACAAAGGAGTTAAGAGCGACACAACAGTCAGGGCACCAGAGGAGAACAACATAACACAGTCCACAGCCAAGGTTAAGCACCTACACAAACACGCATGCACAGACAGGCACACACACTGCCAAAGGTTACTCATCTGGCTGACACAAAGACTTTCACCACTGAAGCAGTTGAGTAGCATCACCACCCTCTGGGCCTGAGCTAAGTGGAGTGGATCCACAGGAGAGAAAACCGTAGGGTAGCAAAACCACGTAATCTGTGCCACAGGTAAGAGACAAGACTGGCAAAGGTAGTTTGTTTTGGGTTGTTTTTTTGCAAATACTGGGACAGTATTCTACTGTGATATTGCAAAGTAAAATAAAAGGATACTGTAGTGTGCATCTTTTCACTCTATTGGTAATAAAAAAGGAAATATCTTATGAACAAATAAGAGAAAAGAGAAACTGATGCGCTCCAAAGACTAAAAAAAGGCCAAACTTATATCTATCCAAAACACCCTACAATGGGCTACTTGATCATTGCTCACCATGTGGTTTTTTTATAGATTTATTAAAAAAAAAAAAATTTTAATAACAAAAGCTCTTACAGAATACTTATGGCACATAGTAAATATATACAAGTCGTTACAATATGTTAAGTTATTGTGACTACGGGAACACACTTAGGTGTATATTCTTGTATCCATGCCATTCAAGGATCATTTCAAGCATCCAAAAAACAAACACAAAAATTAATGAAATTATTGGTAATTTCATTAACTGGTAAAAGAATTAGGGTAAGACAGTATGTGACACACACACAAAAAATTAACACATAAATCAACACTGTTTATCTTCACATTTATTTCTAGAAGCTCTTGTGTACAGGAATCAATGCACTTCACGGTACAGCTACATCATTGAGGAAGTCAAGCCAGCAAAGCCCAGCCGGGGATTAATTTAAGGCAGACCCAGGAGGGTTTGTGTCACTACTATAATCTGTCAGGTCCAGAGATGGTAGTATTGCTAAGAAGGACCCCCAGGTTTTTTTCAAAGGTTTCATACTTTCCCTTTTACACTATACATTATCTTTTCAGGTGTGCAGTAGGACACTAGCTCATTAATCCAGTGTCTCCAGTGTTTGAGAATTTTCAGATTTCCAATATAACAGAATACATTTTTTCACTGCTGTGCTCATAAAAAAATAAAAATATTTCTTATAGTTATTCGCATTAATAGAACCTGTGTCCATAGTTTTGGGTCCTGTTCAATTTGGATTCCCATTACCCTTGAGATTATTTCAGTGGCCCGTCTCCAAAATTCTTCTATCACTGAACAACTCCACAGCGTGTGTAGCAGATCGCCGTCCATCACCTTACATCTGAAATATCTGGGAGAATTATTACTGTCAATTTTATGTGGTGTGTAAGGGGTGAAATATATCCTGTAAAATATGTTCAATTGCATTTGCCTGTGTTTTGTAGAGAAAAGTGATGCCATTCTACCTCTTCATAGACACGGCCCAGGTCTCTTTCCCATTTTCTTTTTTTGGACGCTTTATTGTAATCAGGTAACCGTCCATTGATAATAGCATATATAGAAAATGTTATTCCTTTTGTTGACTTGCAAGGTTTGGTGCAAAGGTAGGTTTCAAGAGGGGTTTCTTTTGGTATCTCGGGGTAATGCCCCTTTAGATTTCTCTTTGACCCACTCTCTTATTTGTATAAGTTTGAAGAAACTTTGTCTTGGAAGACTGAATTTTTCCCTGAGTTGTTGAAAGTCAATAAGTGTATTGTTATTGTATAAGTTAGCAACAGTTTGGATATTTCTGTCCTTCCATCCCCGCAATATTAATTGTAGGAGTCACATCTCTGTTTGTCCTTGCCCGGTTTTGGGAGCAAAGTGATTGTTGCAATTTCCATTGAGTCCGGTAATTTATTATTTTCTAAAGCTTCTTTAATCATATTCGTGAGTGGGGTCAGTAGTATATTTGAGAAAGCCTTATAATAATTGACACGGAGTGCTGCCTGGTCCAGGGGTCTTATTATTTTGTAAACACTTGACGGCTCGGAGTACCTCCATCTCAGATATATCTGCATCAAGCAGTTCTTTGTCCTTGTTATGTAATTTGGGAAGGGTTATTCCATCTCTAAATCTTTTTGCAGCAGTACTGTCAGCCCCTTGTCCAGTTTTATACAAATCTTCATAGAATTGGTTAAACTCTGCATTTATGGGCGACAATTCGCCAAGGAGTTTACCATCCTAATTTGCCAGGCCAGTAGTTTACTTGTTTTGTTTCCAAATTTGTAGTAGTGATACCTTGTTCTGGCAATGGCTGCTTCCACTCTGCTGGTACATAAATGATCATATTGCATCCTTGTTTTTGTTAATGCATTAAGGTATTCTTCCTTTTTGGTGGCAGTATATTCCTGCTCCAGCTTTTTAATGTCATCTTCAAGTTTGGTTATCATCTCTCTAATGTTTTTTTTACCTTATTGGCACCGTATGACATAACCATGCCTCTCATGTAGGCTTTAAGAGCTTCCCAAATGTTGGTAATGCGAAGAGGAATTTGAATTGGCATCTAGGAATATTTCAATATTAGTGTTCATATATGAAATAAAGTCAGGGTCTCCTAGCATGTAATTATTAAATCTCCAACTGTGGGTTGTGGGCAGTGACATGTTAATTGCCCAGGACAGTTTGATAGGATTTTGGTCCGAAAAGGTAGCTGCTAAGGAGCAATCTGTCACCGTCGCCGTCATACTTTGTGGCACTAAGAACATATCAATTCTACAGTGTGTGTTATGTACTGGCGAAAAAAAGGAAAAGTTCCTCTGGCCTGGATGAAGGTTTCGCCACATGTCAATCATGCCTATGTCCTTCATACCTTGGTTCATGCTGTTGCTGCCTTCGATAATAAAGATGTTCTGGATGAAGATGAACCAGAGGAGGGTTTAAGACCAAATTAAAGTCTCCACCAACAATATATTAAACCTCAATTGTAGCCAGTTTCATAATTAAATTGTTAAAGAATAAGGGGTCATTGTAGTTGGCCCATATATATTATACATATATAAGATAACAAGAGTTGTCTTATTTCTATTTATTTCACAATCTACAAGTAAGAATCTGCCTTTTTTGTCCTTTTCAATTGAGTTCAGTTGAAAGTTCAGGTGTTTATTAATAAGCAGGGTAACGCAGGTAAAAAACATTCCCCACCCAATCTCTACGTAATTTTAAATGCTCAGCGTCTGTGAGGTGTGAGCATTAAACATGCTATCTCCAAGTCCCTCGCTGACAGTACCATCTACACACAGTTCACATTTGATTCAGATGAGACACTTTTGTTTGTTTTTCTTTTGTTTCACTGTTTTCTCTTGTTGATGTAAATGGAGGCTAACACTAAAACGCATACGACTTCAAACAAAAGGTTTGGAGAATGTGGTTCTGAGGGAGCCTTTCTTGCATCATTAATGATGCTGCACTCTGTCTCTATCTCTCAGGTGTATTTTTTCTGCTGAATGTATTTAGCCTGAAGGACTAATTTAACATACACAAGCTTAGAATTTATCATCTGACTAGTTTGAAATGACTCCCTTTTTTCTGGTCAAAGCACTAACCAAATATGTGACAGGACAGTTCTTCAAAAATTACAGCAACCTAGTCAACTCACTGTTGTATTTTTGCCTGTGGTTCATAGCCATCTTCTGAGATTTTTCCCCTCTCTTTCAACATCTCAATCAGGGTGTTATCAGTTTTTTTATATACTGTAAATATGGCTGTTGTTTTGCTCCATCAGGGAGCTATTTCTGTGTAATCAATACCAATGACTGATACTCTGTCTCTACTGCAGATTGAAGTGGAGAATGAAAACCCACAAGGGTAGGTTGTAAAAAAGGGATCTGAACCATGGCTGTAAGGCAGTGGACCATGTAATAAAGAAAAGTCAGCTAGATGCACTTAAAGTTATTTGTTTCTTTAATCATTATTTTATTATTGGTAACAATTAATAATTGCACACTGGACGTCGGATACACATGCAGATCATATATGTACTGGGTCTGTCGGTCCATGATCAATTCTGGACATCTAGGCAACGTCTCAACTTGGACCACAATTTGGACGTCCAACGATGACCCAACTTGGACGTGAATATGACGTTTAATATTTGAACTTTGGACTGGGTCACTTTTTGGGATGTCATGTGGACGCCAATGATAAGTGCAGGGAATTTACATATTTAACAAATGTAATGTTTTGTTTTTTTTTACAAATACCAACATTGTTGCTACCAACATGATAGATATGACTACGGGTTATTTATAAACAACATGATTTATTGTGTGTTAGCCCGATTTATTCAATACATATGTTTTTTTGTTTGTTTTTTAAATTAATTTTTCATTATCGTGTCTTTTCGGGCCATGGGGTGTCTGGCCCGTTGCTACGGGCCATTCAATCCTTGTACAAACGTTGCAAGAGCTTGGTCCGCATAGCCGGCAATAAGTCGAATTCGTTCCAGGTGGGTGATGGGCTCCGCCAGGGCTGCCCTTTGTCACCGATTCTGTTCGTAATTTTTATAGACAGAATTTCTAGGCGTAGCCAAGTGGCAGAAGGCTTTCGCTTTGGTGGTCTCAGAATCTCATCTCTGCTTTTTGCAGAGTTCACGAGTGATGGGAGAAGGGAGCGGGAGATCGACAGTCGGATCGGTGCTGCGGCTGCAGTAATGCGGACGCTGCATCGGTCTGTTGTGATGAAGAGAGAGCTGAGTGTAAAAGCGAAGCTCTCAATTTACCGGTCGATCTACATCCCTACCCTCACCTATAGTCACGAGATGTGGGTAGTGACCGAAAGAACGAGATCGCGGATGCAAGCGGCGGAAATGGGCTTCCTCCGAAGGGTGGCTGGACTCTCCCTTAGGGATAGGGTGAGAAGTTCGGCCATCCGGGAGGAGCTCAGAGTAGAGCCGCAACTCCTCCACATCGAAAGGAGCCAGTTGTGGTTCGGGCATCTGATAAGGATGCCTCCTGGTGTGAGGTGTTCCGGGCATGTCCCACCGGGAGGAGGCCCCGGGGCAGACCCAGGACACGCTGGAGAGATTATATCTCTCGGCTGGCCTGGGAACGCTGGGGAGGTGGCTGGGGAGAGGGAGGTCTGGGCTTCTCTGCTTGGGCTGCTGCCCCCGCGACCCGGCCCCGGATAAGCGGCAGAAGATGGATGGATGGATGGATTATTTTGAACTGTGAATCATGCAA
>VURO01004512.1:0-10026 GCA_015108175.1 Pelvicachromis taeniatus | reverse complement strand
GTGAGAGTTTTGAGACCCTTTTTTCCTGAATTTGTGCAGCGGAAGGCACACAAGTTGCCCTGAGCAAATAGAAAGTTATTTTCAGTCCCAGAAGATGAACATAGAAGATCAATAACACCAGTGAACTACTTTTGTCTAAGTTTTGGAGATGGGGATTAGAGACAGAGTACGTGTCAGGATTCCTGCATAGTAAAAGAATGTCGCGGTGGCATTTGTGAATCTTTTACTAGACCAGGTGCTGGCAATGTCGTCTGTGTTCTCTTCACTAAATGAAAAATTTAAAAGTCGAGTTATGGAGAAGGGCGACGTATTCCTTCAAGGCTCAGATTGTGTGAATGTGTAAGATTCGCATGTGTCGTAACATGGCAACGTGTGCTTTGTTTGTTCCAGGTGATGAAACTGCGCAAGTTGGCTCAGCAGATTGCAAATTGTCGCCAGTGTTTGGAGCGCTCCAGTGCCCTGATCACACAGGCTGAGCAGAGCTTGAAGGAGAACGACCACGCCCGCTTCCTTCAGACTGCCAGAAATGTTGCAGAAAGGTAGGTGGAACAGCGCACCGACTTAGACCACCTGCCTGTTGCAACAATGTACTAATTTCACTTCATTATACCCATTAATAGTCCAGACAAGTGGGAGGCTTTCGACAAGTCATCATGACAGGGGTTTTTGTCTCGCTTATTCCATGTGGAGTTGTGTCATCTCGTAGCAGGCTGCATGATAGTTGTCAGAGTATTTGGCAATAAGTCTTTGACTCTTTAAATCAAAACCTCTGCTCTACAATGAGTTTTCGATTTTTACCTCTGTGAAATCCACTTGAAGGGGCTGCTGGTGAAATCAGCATTTTATCAAAAGTCTTTGGCTCCTACGATCAATGTCAGGTCTCTGTTGAAAATCATCTATCATTTAAGGGCCAGCACTGCAGTTTTCCTTTCAACCCTCGCACTTCTGTAATACCCTCATTCCTTCCTCCTCCTCCTGTAGATATTTTGCTCTGTCTCTTTCACAAAGACCTTTGCAAAAGCCGCGGCTTGCACACCATCTTTTATTTGGCCTCAGCTCCACTTTTCTTTCAACCACCTGGCCGTGCACTTTATTGACTGACTGGTTTCTCTTTACTGAGGAACTGAAGTCTTAAGGACTAGTGCTGATCTGTCCTCCACTCTGCACTGCTGTGTAACCCAGCCAGTACTGTGGTTCTGGCTGGCTCTTGCCACAGACAGCTCACTGATGCTCAAAGCAGAAGTAGGCACAAGTTTCCACAAAGCTGTAGAGACTGTGGAGTAAGTGTGTCAGTGCATGTCTGGTTTGACTGTGTTTTGACAACACAAAGTCAGAGATTTTTAGTTGTAGACATTTATTCTGAGACCACGAATTTCATGTTTGTAGTCTTTTACATTTTTTCCCCTCTCTCGCCCTTTTTTGTGTCACTAATAATGTCTACCACCTCTCTCCTCTTGTCACCTCACTTCTCTGCTCTTATTTTTCCATCTCTTCATCACCTCCCATCTTTTCCTGCTCCATCCCTCTTTTCCTCGTCACCTCATCGGACCACTCATTCCTCCTTCTTCACCCTTCTGCTGACATTTACTTTGCTCGCCTCTGTGTCCTGACAACTCAAAAGGGTTGCAATGGCGACGGCTTCCTCGCAGGTGCTCATCCCAGATGTCAACTTGAACGAGGCATTTGACAACTTTGCTCTTGACTTCTCCCGGGAGAAGAAGATTCTGGAAGGACTAGATTACCTAACAGGTAAATTCACATTCTGTCAAATCTGCAGTAGATATGTTAACAAACGTCCTGCTGTATTTTTTTTTGTGTGTTTGCTTGATTCTTTTTTTTTGAAGAACATAACGGTTGTCTCTAGGTTAGGAAAATGGTCCAGCCTTGTTACATAAGCCCTTTTCAGACATGGGAAACACAACTTAGCTGACTTATTCAATTCAATTCCATTCTCTTTATATAGCTCCAAATCAAAGCAACAGTCACCCCAGGGTACTTTACATTGTAAGTTAAAGACCCTGCAATAATATGAAGAAAACAGAGAAAACCCCAACAATCACATGACCATCCCACATGCCCCCCCTCCCCCCAATATGAGCAAGTGCTTTGGTGAAAGTGGGAAGGAAAAACTCCAGTTTAACAGGAAGAAAACTCCTGCAGAACCAGGCTCAGGGAGGGACAGCGATCGACCGGTTAGCAGTCACGGGAGGAAGTCAGGATGAAAACGCATTTGTCCTGCGTTTTCACATATGACAATATTGTCACAATACATATGACAATATGTATTGTCATACATATTGTTACAGTATGACAATATGTGAATTGTCATACTGTAATTCACATATTCGACTCTTTACGGGAGTTAACCTCACATTTCGATTTTCAGATTTGGACACCAACTGAAACCAAAATAATTTTTTTAATAATTGTGCTGTGTTTGGTACACAAACCTAGTTTTTCCTGAGGGAGGAGAGTAATGTGATTTTTTTTTTTCTTTCTTTCACAACTTCAACCTCCGTTGACTTTATTGCTTTTCGTGGCACCTCAGCTGTCTCCCTTTCAGACAGAAAAAGCATCTGGCCTTGAGGAGTGCCAGATTAACTCGACAAATGCTCATACTCTCTATGACAGTTGTAAAGTATAAGTTATCTAAGATTGTGTTGGACAAAAAAGCACAAAGGAAGCTTTTCTAACTCTGTTGTATCTCCTCATACATTGAAAGATACTCACCTCTTATCCACTTCATGTCCAACTCAAGTAGTAAAGATTTTATGCAGCTGTTATATACATATTATATTTCTAAGAATTTCACCTGCATTTAGACAAGATGACTTGATGGCGGTTTCTAACATTTATTTTATTTGATCGTGTTCTTGTTTCCTCCACATGTAGCTCCCAACCCTCCATCTATAAGAGACGAGCTGTGCACCGCCTCCCACGACACCATCACTGTTCACTGGACGTCTGAGGACGAGTTCAGCGTCACTTCCTATGAGCTGCAGTACACGATCTACACGGGCCAAACAAATTTCATCAGTGAGTAACACACACACATTTGATAGAGAGAGAGTGAGAAAAGAACAAGACACAGCAAACTCATTGCACGTGCTGCTGCCTCACAGCAACAGGGTCCTAGATTCAAATCCACCATGTTCCAGGTTTCAGTGTTCTCCTCGCGTCTGTGTGGGCTCCCTCTGGATACTCCAGCTTCCTCCCACAGAACAACGACACGCTGTTAGTGGGGTTAGGCTATTTGATAATTCTAAATTGGTTGTCTCTCTATGTGTTAGCACTGTGACAGACTAGTGACATGTCCGAGGTCTACGCTGCCTTTCAGCCACCCTGAATTGGATAAGTGGAGGAGTATGGATGGATGGATGCTAACTGAGCAAAACTTTAGGAGTCCCATGAGTTTCTGCATTCTCTCACATAGAACCAGCCACAGTTGCTTTCTCCCCCAACCATTTTTCAGATGAGAGGGGACAGCTGACATGCTGCAATGGTCTTAAATCTTTTTTATTGGCATCTGATTTTTTTTTCTAGTCCCCCACATCTGAAATGAATCTGGTGCTACTGGCTGTCACATAGCCCTCCCATTGTTTATGCGTTTCTTTTCATGCACTGTGTGTGATGCACATCACTTGACTTTGACAACTCCTCTTCGACTGCAGTTCTATGGACCACTGACTCTGCACAATATTTTCACGGACTGCTTCTGCTCAGGCTGTTCATTCTGTTGCACTTCCTTTCTTTAGCTGTTGCCCAGCCACCAGCTCTAATTTCTTCTCCATTTAGTTGCATCCTCAATTACAACCTGTGTTTGCACCCTGGAATTGTGTGACCCTGCTGCGGTTGTGTTGTTATAAGAATTTTCTAGTTTTTATCATAAAATATATATAAAATCTACGTCTACCTACACAGAAGCACTAAGCGCACCATTTTCACTGACCTCTCTTAAGGTTCAAGAAACAAAGCACTGCAATGATTTCAGCATTACTTAGTTTTATTTTGATATGTTCAATATTTTATACCAGCTGTATTGAATAAACTGGATTTTTTTTTTTGTCTTTGTTGTTTTCCATGCTTGTATTTTTAGAAAGATGGAGCTGAGTTATCAAGAGTACTCATTATAAAATAGAGCATACAGTGCGTACTGTAACACAAGGGGATGCCTAAGATAGGTTTAAGTATCAAATATTTGTTTAAGCAGTGTGAAAACTCAGCAGACACAAAAATTGAGGATCATAGCTTTCCAGTTTCAACCTTCCCCATTAATCCTCAATACCCCAATCTCTATAGAAGTATTACATTTTTATTTCAGGGCTGTAACAGTACAATGTACTTGTGATATTTCCCAAACATTTATTCTGCTAGCACATCAAAGTCGGCCAAAATCAAACAGATTTAATCTAGCTAAACACAACCATGATGAAAGTGTTTTGCTTTCAGTGCTTTTCCTGTTAGATATGAATTGCAATTACCAGAGGTGTTTCATAATAGAACAGAGATCATACTGCAGTTTATAAGAGCAAATGCTTAGTTTTCAGAGCAAATTTCGGTCCACTATAACCTTCATATTTCTGATTTGGCAGGCTTCTAATTCCAGTATTATAATCTGAACTATTACCTTTTCCTGGCCACTTTTTCTTGACCTCAATGGAAAACATGAGACCAAGGAAAGTCTCAATGACAGGTGAGTAGGATTTGAAATGTGGTGCACAGAGAATCGGGTCGCACTTGCAGTAACAATGTCACGCCAAATGTATGCCATGGTGAACCTGCAATGTTGAGAAGATGGCCAAATAAGTGAGAACAACTAATGAAAAATATCTTCACTATAAGGAGTGGACATATAGGGCCGGTCCTCACCCTGAATGTTTAGAGCCAAGCCCTAAATAATTCTGCTAATGAATAATAATGGTACCAGGAAAAAAAAGCAATGCACACCTTTCTGTACATGTTATGTTAACACTGTATTTGTTAACAAACGGACGGCTATGGGTCTGATGGCAAATAATGTTTGTTGTTACACATCACACAGGTCAACTGTTATACACAGATTTCAGGTATATAAACTGTGGATAAATCCTGTGCTCCACCTGACTCTCAAACAAGCAACATCAATTTCATTCAGAAGAATTATCCTTGTATCAAAAACATCTCGAGTCTCCTTTAGCCTCCTCTCATTAATCTGAATTGCCATGTCATTATCAGTGAGAAACGCATACTTAAGACCCATGCTTAGACTATATTATTTAGGTTAGCAGATTACATGCTTCCTCATCAGGACTGCTGGTTTTTGAGACGCTAAGTTGCGCTGCTCTTGGCAGAATGGTAGTTATTATCAAAATGAAATGGCTGCATCTTTGTAAGTAGCATGCTATTAGTAGATCGCCCTGCAATCACACTAATTTGACCTGCTTAGCCAATAAAGTGGAATAAAATGTATTTTCCTGCTGAGGAGTGTAACTCTTTTCCAGCTCCTCGGAAAGGACCCAAATAAAATTCCTTTCATCCATCCATCAGATCCCAGCAATACAGCAATGGACGTTACCAGTGCAAGCTGAATTTTAAAGAAAATTAAACACATTTTGATCAATTTGATCAAGCTCATTATCTTGAGTGCGTGCATAGCCTGAATCTATTGCATGCAAGAACATGCAAGACTTCATACAACTGTTTGACAAGCAGTAGATTTTATAAAAGCAGCGGTACAGCCATAGTTCAAATGTGCATTTAAAGGGATGTTTTTAAAAACTCAAATTATATCAGTAGGTTATGGCATGCAATGGAACACATACTTACTTTTAAGAGTTAGCTGATATGCACCACATTGTCAATTTTGATGCGCGTGTTCATGAACCGTGGGATGGTGCATCGTTTCCTCTCCTTCCACTAAAAATGATCCAGTGCATCCTCTACTAAAGGAGGTAATAAAGGAAGAAATGAAGCTACTCTTCTTAGTATTTGTTTCATTTGGTCACCACACAGCTACTTCTGGGTCACTTCTCTCATTTCGGAGCCAGGACTCAGAGCGAAAGCCTTCTTTTTCTTCTTCTTCTGACTATTTTTAAATCCTTTAAAGCCAAACAGACCGCCGTGCCTTCCAGGTTTTTATACGTTACAGAAAATTTAAACATATTGTTTATACTTCCGTAAAATTAGTGGGAAATTATGCTTATTGATTTATTTTCTGCGTTGTTTCTAAGCATTAGCTTTGTGACTGGCTTGTTATAGTGCTACTAGAAAATCACTAAAATTTTTAGGACCATTACATTAAATAAAAATGCGGATTTTGGGGGGCTTGAATGTTATTTAAAACATGTTGATATTCAAGTGAGCAGTATTCTTCTAATCATTTTTTTTTTTACATTTAAAAGCAGAAATGTTATATTATACCTTAGAATGACACAAACATAATATTCCCAAATGGGATTTTATGCATTTGTCACCATCTAGCTCTTGTTTTCCAATCAGCACTGTAACCGATTGCTATCGTGCTTTAAATGAAGTGAAAGAGAGGCTACTGTGAAGGAGAAAACAAACGGATGAACTGGTGAAAATCAGAGTGGATAACATGTACATAGGGGAGGTGAAAACCACTTACTGATATGAGAAGGATGTGATTAATGTACATAATCGTGCACATTCAAGCATGTACGCACACAAATACACACACGCACACAAATACACACACAAACACCTGTGTCTCTCTAATCTTTTCATCTCCTCTTCTCTCTTCTCCTCTATGTGGCCTGACATTTCTCCATCTAACCATGCAACTCAAGTGCCCTAGCCATTTGAAACATCAGGATACATTTCAGCTATGATAGACTGAGTGACTCAGATATTCAGCAGTGTGCTGCCACAGAGTCCTTAGAGATTCGTAGGAGAAACTGAGAAATAGAGAAATCCATTTAGCCTGGTTTGCCACTTGAGTTTTTACCATAGTATTTTTCTCAAACTTTCCAAGTGGCTAAATGCTCCCACTTGAGTGCCATCCTGTCTCTCTCCTTTTTCTCGCCTGGCCACATCTTTAGACTTGGCCTTCCCATGAGGAGGAGAAGGGGGGTTGTGGTGCCTTGTGAACCCTGCCTTTGCAGGATCATCCAAGCAAAGCGGCAGAAAATAGAATCAGCAAGTGAAACCAAATACCATGGAGAAATGTAAGCAGTGTCAAAAAGCCAAAACGACTGTAAGTAAAGACATCTTGTGTGTAGCTGCTACCTGGTCCTCTGAAAGTTGTTGTGTCTAGTGCTGTTGACGAATGTGCCATCTGCCAACTGGCATCCCGGATTATCCAGTTACACATATACTTCCTCATAAATATTTGTTTTTCCATCTTGATTTTCAACCGGATTTGACTGTGAAAGTCTGTGTTATAATTTTGAGGCTTGTCTGTGTATTTCTATTGAGGTTCTTAAACACACTTGTAGTTGTACACTATTTTATTTTACCTTCTAATGTCATAACACCTTGGAAAATATTGAGAGAACCAAGTCAGGACATTGCCGTTGCCTGTTCTCACATATAGCACCCATCAGCAACTCAAGTGATGGCATGCATGCCAGAGGCAAAACACACAACACTCATTGGCATGCTGTGAAATCACTGAACAGTTACTTGCTTTATTCTCACAGACACACATAAAAACTACCTGTTCTCATATATAGCTTGGGCAGTGTCAGGAAAAGTTCAGGGCTACAGAACATGGGTACAAACAACATAAAAGATCATGGTTTCCCATAAATGATCTTTTTACAGATACACATTTAGTATAATTCAATTCAATTTTATTTACACAGCGCCAAATCGCAACAACAGCCGCCTCAAGGCGCTTTATATTGTAAGGTAGACCCTACAATAATACATACAGGGAATAACCTACAATCGTATGACCCCTTTTGACCAAGCACTTTGGCGACAGTAGAAAAGAAAAACTCCCTTTTAACAGGAAGAAACCTCCAGCAGAACCAGGCTCAGGGAGGGCGGCCATCTGCCGCGACTGCTTCTCTTTTTACTAGTGTCAGTTAATATATCCTATTAGAAAATATGAGCTTCATGAAGTTACTAACCTTAGCCATTAAATCTAGTATTCTGTCTTGTTTTTACATTTTGATTTTAGATGATCTGATAGTTGCATTTGGTACCTTTCGATAGAGCCAAGCTAGCTGTTTGTGTAGTCTTTATGCAAAGCTTATTCCAGTGTGCACAGGAGGGTGGTATTAACAACTAATTATCAATACAAAAATAAATATCTGTATTTCCTAATACACTTTCTTTGCAATATGAAGAAACCTCACATGAATAATAGCTACCACAATTACACTTGCCTAGAAAGAAATGCATCATCTGCTTAGTTTAGGAGTAGTCATTTCCTTCTTTCCCTCTGCCTCCATCTCCGCATGACATCAGCCACTTTCGCTGTTCCTGTCGCTGGTTTGTACTGTATTTCTGGGAGGCCTGCCTGTTAATCGCGCTAGCAATATCTGCCCGCTGTCTCCCTCCGCCACCTGTTATTCATGTGTGCTCGTAAACATTGGCCTGTGGTGAAATATTAAAATGATTATCACAGGTGAAAAGCAGATTCACAGTGGGCGCAAGAGAAACCCAAGGTGTGTGTGTGTGTGGTGGTGGTGGGGGGGGGATTGCGCTTTGTGCATCTCAACTGGGAATAGTTCTGAGATTGATCCACATCAGATCAATCTTAGAAGCGATATTGGTTGTTGGAGTGAATGGCGATGAGATTTCAGTCACTGCTTAAGGCCAGTCAGACAATAACCTGTACAAGTAATGTAAGGTGAGCACACACGCACACGTATAGGGCTGTTTCATAAGAAATGAATAGAGCACTAAGACATACCCATACAAGGACACAGTGAGACACACGCTGTCACCATTAACTTTATATTGCGTCATCAAAGACAAACCCTCTTGCCTTCCCCAGATATTTTATGTTGCTCTTCCTTTCTCGTCTGCCTGCTACCGAGAAAACGCCGACACAAACAGATGCACAGACATACTGTACATAGACATACACAAGCGCTTGATGACATGATGCAGGACGCAAGCGGATCTACTTCCTCTCTGTATTCCCTCGCTTTCTCTTTCCCAAATGGCATATTCACGTACTCCGCCACCATACTTTGAAGCCACGGTGCTTTCCTAAGCTAGTGTCAGGAAGCCCCTTTTCATTGGCAAATGTAGCAATAGCATATTGCTGTGCACTGGCCCAATTTTATTTAGCAAAAATGGAGAGGTGCTGTAGAGATCAAAAGCTTTAAAAATGAAAAGCAGCGTGAAGTCCTTTTCTCTCATCTTTCTCGTGTATCTCTTTCTGAAAAGCCCACGTAACACTGTAGTCTACCTAATTTCTGCAGGACGCATCCAAAACCGACAGGTGGGTGGCATAAATTTTATGACAACAAAGGACAGCTGTCACAGCAGAACAACAGTCTTGATTTTTTGGATTTATTTATTTATTTTGAGTGAAACAGCAATAGGATTTCATTGTTAACAGTGCATGCATATTTGCAAATCTAGGATGAAATAAAAGACATTTGCATATAAAATGGATCGTGTACCTGGTGTAAAGGTGTAAATTAGGTTCTGTCATATTAAAGGAAGAGGACCATGCCCATGTCTCGCTTGTGCTTTCTTTGTCTTAGAAAAGCTTGTGTAAAAAAATGTAGCCTCCACTCCAACTCCAACCTTAAGAGTCCTCTCCCCTCATTCATTCTTAAAGGCACCTCACTTTTAAAGGCCTTATTTGCGTCCTGTGAAGTATTTATATTTACAAGCAGACTCTCAGCCATTACTTATGCATGCTGTTTCCATCTTACTCAATAATTCACAATGCATCCTCGCCAGATGGGACAAGGTAAGCATGGCCCAGAGAACTCTCTCCCTTTCTGGGTTTTTTATTTCCTTGTAATTCAGCAGTGGGAGGAAGGCTGAGACAATGAAAATTGTTGTTATTCTACTTTCAACACTACAAATGTTAGGCTCAGCTGTGGTTCTACTAAA